>JANFAE010000688.1:0-41704 GCA_024613145.1 Pisolithus marmoratus | reverse complement strand
CTTATTTCCCAGACACCACGTAGGTGCGCGTTCGTGGAGGAGGCCCAAAAAGCCTGTGCGCCGTAATATCGATTCCTGTAACCGTCCAACGGCAGGACTCATCCAGTGTACAGAAACTCACCATCGACAATCACTGTTTCCTCCCCAAACGAAGGGCATTCATGACGGAAGAACGCATCCTCCAGAGGCCTTCCAGGACACGACCTCTTATTTCTCCGATGTTTAGAGACATGTCTGCCATGGAGTCACATTGAAGCCAACCATCGCCTAAAGCGACGGACGCACCCATGAAGTAGTCATGCAACCTGAAGTCGAGTTGAAGCTCAGGGAATCCCAGTAATAGCGAAGCACCGACGTCATCGGTGGTTTCCGCATTGTCGCCAGTATTTCTCATATCCCGGGAGAGCTGCGGGGAGTAACAAGGACCCGCTTTGCAGCACAACGGAGATAACAACCTGAAGAGTATTCGACTATCCGACGTCAATATCACATTAAGAATCTTGAGGTAACTGCACCCACTTGTCCAAGCCTATATTTCTTCTCGATAGGATCCCCGACTTCCCCTTTCCCGTGTTATCCAAATACTCAATGAGCGTCGAGAAATGAGTGAAAGATCCAAAGTATTGTCGCGCAAAACCATAGTATACCTGATCACCCATCCTAGTGCCTTAAATGAGACATTGGACAGCTGAATACGATGAGCAAAAGGCAAAGGTAGATTCGGATGCGACCTACGAAAATATCGAGCTTGATTTGATCAATGTGGTCGAAGCGCACCTCGCTCCAGCTGTTATACGAGGCTAACAGGCGAAAAGTACGCGTATAAAGCACCTGTTGCTCCTTCCCGCGGTTATAAAGAGACTGGGTATTCCACTTTGGCAACGACATCGAGACGGCTAAATCCGGCGCATCAATGGAAAGAGGGATTGTCGATGTTTCTGGGCGATACGTATTCGAAGGGATTGTTACCACACTGTGCAATCGTGGGGCTCGGATATTGAAGATTGCTGAGGCAGGAATGAGACATATAAAGCATGAAAGGCCAGCAGACTCACTGTTGTCATCCTTGACGAGTGGCTTGTCGACAATATTCTGATCATTTGCGTACAAGTTAAGGTCGAAGTGAAACAGATCCACCTCAAAGACATAAACCGTCGGTATAAATTGGTTCCACTCTGTCGGTGGTGCAGTCATCCAATCGCGGGACAAATCTACAATCATGTTGATGTGATCCCGCAGAGGAGAGATGACAGGCTGTCGTAACAAAATTGTGAATGTCCACTTGCGTTCTGCGTTCCATTGCATTGGGACCGGAAGTGCCGCATGCAACTAGCGCTCGATTAGATATCCCACGATTTACCAGGAGCTTTGATCCTCACCCGACATGATTCAGCCGAAATGATTCTGCTCTCATTCAAGCTCGAGTTGAGCTGCACCGTATCCAGGTGAACCTCCAACCGCGACTCATAACCTTCGGGACCGACAACCATTGGGATAATATAGCTGATGGACGAACTATCTCCTGCAGTAAGACGGAGAAAGGCGGGATCTCGTTTCTTGGGTTTCAAGGCCCTGAGCCTGATCATCCCATTGCCAATCCTTGGAGCCCTCCCGAAAAGGCACAGTTAGAGAGGTTTCTCCTCGAAGCTCGATGAAAACTTTCATTGCTGTCCAAATCCTCTTCTCTCCAGGCTTCAGACGCTGTGAGACTTCCAGATTATGATAGTGTGGAGGAAAGAATGTACGCTGGAGGTGAACGCTGCGGGTCATTTTGTATTGAGTACTTCTAAATCATAAAGGTGAGGTAATTACCGTTGTCGATCTGCCCATGGACCATATCGGATTACCCCATTATGGATGACCAAGTCAATACCCCATTCAGGGGGTAAGTCCCCGTTGCCAATATCGTAAGACTCGAGACCCATGCCTCTAGAGCCAGTCACCTGGGCGGGCACCTCACCGACGACGTCAACATAGTACGATAGTTCCAGAGCGGGTGCTTCCACGATGCGTCGTTCGATAGCGTACTCTGGTTTATTTAATTCAACCCCAGCGAACGCACCGCAATTGTCGTCTCCCTTCCACGGACTGCTTTCTTAGGGACAGTATGCCAGTGATTGTAGCCAGCATCAACGTAGTGAGAGTGACGGAACCCCAAGTACAATTTCAGTGCCCTCCAGATCTTGGCGAAGATTTCGTGGGATAAATACAGGAACGGAATGCGGTCAGCATAACTGGAATGAATCTGAGGAAATGATCTAGATCCTTGAATGGCGTCATACCTAGAAGACTCTGTTTGTACACGGATGGAATGCCCTATGTCAGGCATGGCTCGCTGATAGTCAGGATTCTCAACGAGGCGGAGATAGGCATCCTGAAATCTGAGATTTAATAATTGTTTATATAGATCACACTTTGACCGAGCCTAGGACGGGTTAATACAGCCCGTGCATGAACTATGAAAACACATACCGGCACGATACCGAATGTACCGTTTGTCCTGTGGCATTCTACGATCATTAGACTTGGAGTAGAGGGATTGCCACAGGTTATGGAGCACTTGAAGGCTTCGATAGACAATGGTAACAACGCCTTCGGATCAATGTAGGGCATCTGGCGTTTAACCCAGTTCAGAGCAGCATGAATAATCGGCGGGGCCTTTATGTTGGAAAGGACGTTGGGAGGATATAAGCCTTCACATCATCCTTGCGTGAACTAAAGCCTACAAGGTGACAAGGCGGACTGGCATACCTTCCAAACCAGACGATCGCGAAAAGAGGTGTCGAGGCGCAGATAATTCTGGGTTCGAAGGGGTACCTGCTTGCATCTGTGAGATGATATGGTCATATGCTGCAGTTTTGTTGTACAGGAACCATTCAAAACCGTGAATGGAAACTTTGACACGACACGGAGGCAAAGTACGGGGCTGGTGAACTTAGACACACAAGTGTCAAATTGGTATACTGCGGAAAGTAACCTGTCCAAAAGCTTACAATCCTCTCCTCCGACATGCTCTTGGTCTAAGTCATCCTCTGATGCGGTGGTGCGTAGCCAGTATCTCCAAGTAATTTGAGCCTTCACAACACGAATGGTCTGGTTGCTAGAGTGGTAACGGAAGTCCTTGAGAAGGATTCTGCCAGCCAAGAGTGAGAAGTGAATGGACCCTCATGACACGGATATGTCAGCCAAGATGCCAGGTGTTCTACGGCAACTCCACTACACACCAATTTCCACCCATATGCTAGAACCTTGCTGGTCCCAAAACCGTATCCTCAAGAACAGTCCAATGACCGCTGCCAAGAACCTGTTCCAATAGAACGTGTAAAGAATGGAAGCCACCAGCACGCAAATGCACGACACCAAGAGGTAGATGCTGAGCATGATGCTGGCAGTCAAGCTTCTGGAGACTGACTCTGCGGCAGAGTGGCTTCATAAGTAAATAATGTGGGGCTACCCTTGCTGACTAAGCCACTTCACTTGCCCTTGCCTCCGTACTAGTTTGATGCAGGCGCCAAGGAACAAGGCAGTGACGCCGCTCAGACGTCTTGCCATTCACTCGACCACGACGTGCTCGGCAGAGGCAACTGCGTACGGAAAATGCATCGTCGCTACCTACGTCGACGTCCGCAAGGACAGCTGTAAACGGGAATTCGAGAAATTTGGACAGTGCTTGCGTCAGGCTGTAGGTTCACAAAAGACGTTTCACACATTACTACACATCTTGACGTCCCTGACTCTCAGATGAAGCGCAACTGGTAACCTGACCGTATCCTTGTTGGATATGTGTATGACATATACAATGGCGATCGGAGAGAAACATAACGTCCTAGCCCCCAGGCATATTTGTAGGGACCCTTGTACCAGCCATGTCATTCACTTGGTCAGATTGAGTTTGAATACGTCGTCTCCCGTCTTCCCGTCGCCTCATGATAGCCCGTAGATGGACGGGTATGGGCAAGGGTGTGGTATTCGGAAGGGGCAACATCGAATTTGTCTCGGATCCTGGGGGTGCCGGTTCACGTAGGCGACTGATGATGTGTCGTATACGAAGGTCTACGATCCACACTGGTTCATGACCCGTGGGTTTCGACGTTTCTTCTTCCACGGAGGAGGTAGCCGGTAGTGGGGCAATCGAGGACTGCTGGTGTGGGAAGTAACATGTCAGCGATTGAGGACGGCGACGATGAGCGTAGAGATTTCTCGTAGGATATCGTTGTGAGGACCATCTGAAGGAGCACGATAAAGACGTCCAACAGCAGGAGGTGCAACTTGGAAGGTACATATCCTGCAAACATATACTCCAATGAACTCCAGAGACGTGTCATGACCCAACGCTACGCACCCATACCGACGAAATCAAGCACGATGGCCCGGCCTTCTGCTGCACCATCCCTGGCGTGTAACCAGAAGCTGGGCAGGTTGGATAGACACAGCAGGATAAACCAGGCGCGCAAGGACAACTTGGAGTCGGCCTCCCTGTAGTGGCTGAATACCCTGCAAAGCAGTGGCAACAAGGCTGGCGCCAGAAAGAAAGAGACGCAGTATAGCTGGAATATGAGGTGGTCGAGCTGCATCACCGCCCCATGTCACCGAGTTGAGACGTTGAGGGGATGCTTGGCACTCACGGAGTCGATGATATCTTGTCTTTGAGCGTCATGACGCCTGTGCATGACATCTAGTCAACCCGGTGTCGTAGTACTTCTCAACGAAGCCTTGCAGTGCTAAAAAGTTTGGCTCTGTTGGCACTTCTCTGCAGCGGTCCGACCACGAACACAAAACAATCATTACATGACAGCAGGGCTATATACGCTATGTGGGACGTTCAAATGGTAACAAGGTCTGTCATTAAATAACTGCAAGTCCATCGAAAGAGCGTCTTAGTCGTACTCATGCCTTATGCAGAGGTTTCTGGCGCAGGTCGGAACGAGGCGGCAGCGATTCGCGCGATGGCAGTAAGAACGCGGGGCGTATGTACGCCGCATGGTCCATGAGTGCGACATGTGCTGCCGTGGATAATTCCTCCGTGCACGGTGATGTTGGACTAATTTCTTCCTCATCTGGAGATAACGGCTCACTGTTGCCGAACACCCCAAGGCCAGATGGAGAAACTCCCGCGGAAGAGTCGCTGCTCGGTCGAAGACGATTTGTCCCAATGCGTGGGGACCGGTCCGGTGAGGAGGTTCCCTGAGAAGGCTGTGGGCTTCGTGCAGGAGGAAAAGCTGATAACCCGCGTTCATGGGCGGGCACCAACGAATAAGCCGTCGGAGAACGTAAGCCGATATCGAGGGCATGCCCGTCAGGGTCGTATAGGTCTACATGAGGGACCGCCGAATATGAGGTGTGAGTTCCGTCTCGTTGGAGTAGCTCGGCGTCGTCAGATGTTTGCCGAGAATGCTTTGAGGAAGGGGCGGACAGTGCGCAGAAATAACTAGGACGCCGAGAACGGTTGCCTCTCTTTTGAATTTGAAGATTATACACATACCGGGTGGCTATCACTGTTCCATCTTTAAGAAGCTAGTTGAACTGGAAGCAGGAAGAGGGACGAAGGCAAGGAGGCACGTACACAGCTCGAGAAGCAATATGACAGCAACAACAGCTATAAGCACATAGGTCGATATGTTCGTGAGTCGCGTACAGCTCGATTCTGTCGGCGTGCCTGCAAGTACTGATGCGCAGTAATGCACGAGCTGTTGACGATTTCCCATGCGAATGGTGACCATGAAATACACGCCGATGATAACGTTGAGGATCGTATGCGCATAGAGGACGTAGGTATACATGATCACGAATGGCTGCTTGCGTGCAACAACACCCACGAAGCTGTGGACAAGCATAGAGATAAGTATGGAACAAGTCTCCCAACGATGGTGATGAGGGTACCCGGCGATGGAAAGAAGGCACAAGGATGGTCTCGACGACGCCTGTCAGTATGAAGGCGACCCGTTCGTTGGTCGTGAGTTGATACGAATCTGTTAACGCGTTTGAGGGGGTGGGATCCACAAACACTGGTCCACATACGCCAAATCTCAAACCAGACGAGGGTGGCTATAACACCCGCAATGATGAAAGTCGACAGTGTCATCACCAGGAAGCCAGCGCGGATTGGTATACAACAAAAGGACGAATCAGAGTAGAATAACCGCGCTTTCAGCCGGTTGGCGAGGGACATGGCGTGGTAGAAGGAAGTGATGGGCAGTCGAAACCGCTACCGCCATGTGGGCTTCCATTAAATACATAGTGGTAGTGTGCTCAAATGTAACAAGCATCGTTACACCACGAGCAGTGCACACTGAGTTTGAATGACCCAAAAACAACCAAGACCAAACCGTCACCCCCATCGTTTGACCACACCATGAATAATGTAAATGGGTCGTCTATGGATGTGGATGAACAAGACAAACAAGCTGTCTGGATCCCTCAGGGGGACCAGATTCGTCGGGCACAATCTGAGCCGTATCAGGCACTTCCAAAGCACACAGTCGGATATGTCTACTCTGCTGAAATGCTTCTACATTCCTCCCTGCATGGACACCCAGAGCAACCAGAGCGTATAGTCCGAATACGCAAAGCCTTTCAGGACTCGAAACTACTCTCGAAAATGAAAGAGATTCGGATACGTCCTGTGTACCGCGAAGAAGCACTCCTCGTTCATAGCCAGGAACATTGGGACAAGGTACTCGCCATACAAGGTGAGCATTCGGCGCCATCTACTTGCCCTCCATATTTCTTCACAACTATCACGATGCCCCAGCTATGACGGAAGCAAGAGATCACTGACTCAGAGGGCTACTACGAATCACTATCATTGTTTGTCATGAACGGCACCAGTCGGGCTGCAAGGTTGAGTTGTGGAGGTGTCATAGAGGCATGTCTCAGCGTCGCACGAGGTCACCTCCAGAAAAGCTTTGCCATAGTCCGTCCTCCTGGCCATCATGCGGAACCAGATGAACACATGGGCTTTTGCTTCTTTAATAATGTCGCTGTTGCAGCCAAGGTCGTTCAACTGCGGACGCAGATCAAGCGTATTCTGATATTAGACTGGTACGCTCTTATCTTCCGTCCATCTGGGCCCTCTGCTCACGCCTACAAGGGACGTACATCATGGTAAATTCACTCGCATGCATGTCATACCCGTGCCTATCTTTTCCAGGAAATGGTACCCAACGCGCTTTCAATGACGATCCATCTGTATTATACATCTCCTTACATCGCTACGAACGTGGCCAGTTCTATCCGTGTGGACCATTCGGCGGCCTTGAGTCAGTGTGGCGACGGCCCTGGTCTCGGCTAGTGCGTCAGCCAGATTATGTTCTCAACAGCCTTCTGACATGGATCAGTTCTGTCAATGTCCCATGGCCCACCAAAGGCATGACAGATGCCGACTACATTCATGCCTTTCAACGGATTGTGATGCCCATAGCTCTGGAATTCGCCCCGGAGTTGGTTATTAGTACGTCGCCCCTCTGGCACTGTCCTCGTCAAGCTTACTATTCATCCTATAGTATCGGCTGGCTTCGATGCAGCAGAAGGAGACGATCTCGGTGAATGCCATGTCACACCAGCAGGTTATGCTCACATGACGTACATGCTTTCGAGCCTGGCTGGTGGAAAACTTGTGGTAGCTTTGGAAGTTCAGTACCTTTATTAAACTTCGGAATATTACTTATCTAGTCGCGTGGCCAGGGCGGTTACAACCTCGATTCTATATCAAGTTCTGCCTTGGCTGTTGCTCAAACATTACTCGGTGAGGCACCTGCGGAGTTGCCACCGATGGTAGCTTCAGAGGCTGGTACGGAAACTGTGTGGCAGGTTGCAATAGAGCAAAGTAAATATTGGAAGTCTGTCAATCCGAAGGCTTGCGAGCCTCGCGAAGGTACTACTCATTTGAAAACATTCTCTGATGCTTGCTCAACGAAGTTTCGCTAGACGTGGACGAAATTTCCTTCTCGATACCAGGTGCGGACACCCTGCCTTGTGATTGGGTCTCTTTTCATGTCCCCCAGAAATTCTCAAGGGTCACCGGCAGCATTTCTTATATTCCCAGTATCGTATGCTGCAGGTCCCGCTGATGCCTGCCTACGAGGAACGTTATGGATCTCAAGTGATGTGCACGTGCGTGATCGATCGAGGTTTTCTTTGACGTGCATGTCTAACAAATCCCAGTGACGATCTATTGGACAACAAGACAATTGTCATGTTCGTGCATGAATTGTGAGTGTATCTCACAGGACGATGGAAAGACACTTGAAGGAATCATAGCGGAAACCTTCGAGCCGAACTGGATGGAAAGCCCATGTGCGACGTTAATGTGGAGCATTCATACCTTGTACGTTTTCCATGTATCCCGTTTCTCGAAGGCCTAGAGTTTTGAGACACGCGTGCAGATCGATTTCTCTAAAGAACTTATCGCATGGGTCAAAACTGCAGGGTACGCTCTCATAGACATCAACATGTTTCCACGACCATTCTCGACAACCCCCCTTCCCATAAATATGGTAGGGTGTAATTGATGGATGGACTGGCGCTCAAATCGCTGACGTTCACAGCGTTCGAAAACTACGGTAGAAAATCCTAGCAGAGACCTCTTGGTTTATCTTTGGGACAATTATATCCAGTGAGTGTCGGCATCCCCCTGATGTTCGTGGTGCCCTCAGTCACTTTCGAGACTCTCAAATGCACAGCGCATCATTCTTATTGGGCACGGTCAGGGATGCCAGACCTTAATGGACCTGTTTCAGAAGAGGCGTGCGTGAAATCAGTGAAATCGGCTCTTACCTCTATTGACAAGCTACGGAGACAGCTGCGAACACGATCAAATACGTGGATCTGGTCGTGCAGGTCGTTGGAACGGCAAAAATACCTCTGATACCCAAGGACTCCGACGATCTGAGAGCTTGGTACACGAAGGTTAGATGAGGATACTAATTGTAAGGCAGACACCTGACTATGCACAGAATTCGATTGTTATTGTGCATCCTGAAAACCCTGCATGCGCACCCGCAGGAAAGATCCTCAAACGGCATGGATTTGTCATACAAATTGGTATGCACGTATGCTTTCCCTCATTTCCTAGGATACTTACCATCATGATGTTTAGATGAGGTAAAACCGATCAAAACCATGATGAAGGCTTTGCCCTTAATTCGTGAATACATCAAGCAAGCTCTGTTACCGGTTGCGTAACGTCGCGGTGTTAAATATCAGCTACTCTTGTTGTGTCATACCATTGTGCGTTATCTCCTCCGTTTATGTCCACTCGAATAAGCCTCTGCGTGGTGAGACGACACCGAACAACCTTCGCCTCGAAGTCAAGAATAGTTCCACCGCGAGTCACAATCAGATCTTCTTGAACTGGAGCACCCAGGAGCTTCTCGAGGTTGGTAGAAGCGAGTGCGAGTGCCTGAGCTTTGGAAATTTTACCATTACTTTCAAGAGCCGCCTATGGTGTGCGTCAGCATGTATTGTAGAACAAATCCTCACAAAAACATACCCAAGCAATGTCAAAGCGTGTGCTTCGAGCGCTCCAAGGCTCCAAGATACCAATGCCGACTGTCACGCCATGGTCCAGCAAGGTGCTAATCGTACTGTCATTAGTCAAAGGAGGGCCGGGAAGGCTACGAAAACTCCATGAGCACGTCTCGGAAACAACCTCAAATTTGACTACCAACATGCGTCGGCCCTGCCAATCTTCTGGGAATGGTCTCGAAGGCGAGACGATTACACCAACATCAGCTGCCGCAAGTTCTTTGGAGAGTATATGTGCCTCCGCTGCGCCTGAAATCGCCAGTCTGATGTTAGAACCTGTATGGGCATCGACTTCTGCTTTCAGCTTGAGCAATGATGCAATGATGTCAGCGTTCGCCGCTTCAACGACAAGAGGGATTTCTCCCTGTTTACGACGTTAGAGAAGCCACGAGTAATATCAACTGAATGCTTCACCTTAGCAGCCTGGTTGAAGGGTGATCCCTCGTTGCTATGCAATAAGAGGTTGCGGAGGGCTGCGACTTGCGTGCTTACGCTAGGGGAACCTGACCACCGGTGACTGACACTAACGTGGAGAGCGGCAGTATCCTCAACAACAGCCCCAGCCTGTAACCCGTGTGCAGCACCAGTAGAGAAAACGGTACTTAGCCCAGCGACAAGGCCTTTCGAGGCGGGAGCTGTCACAGCGGAAGTTACGCCCGCACGGTAAGCAAGTCTGGTAATGCAGCATCAAGTTCCGCAGGATGAGGACGAACGGAAGGGCATACAGAGCATCACGAGTAGCAAAAAGTAGCCCGTCAACGGCCCTAATAACTTCGCTCCCATTCAAAACGCCAGGAATCCGGTCTGCCAAGGGATCGAGGACTACACCATCACGAGTCGACTTCTCAGCATGGATTTCTTCTAAGCCCAAAGGGGACCCGTATGACACCAAGGCCGGACTAGGACACTTTTATTCGGACGACAGTAGGACAAAGAACAAGGGACTTACCAGATCGACCCACCGTCTAAATCAGACCAATCCACATTGTTCAAAGTGAGACGGTCGAAGCAGGTGGTGTGCGGGCCGTAGCATATTAGTTCTCCCGCTTTCACGACTGCTACACCAAGTCCGGCATCAGAAGCTGAGAATACCTGCTGAACCCCCATGTCGATCTTGTTAAACACGCTTCCGACATTGGTGAACACAACCGTGTTAGTCGTAGATGACGTAGTTGACAGGGGTGGGAGGCCGTCATATTTAACGGCTGCAGCGGCCTCCTCATCGAAATTGGGTATGGATGGGGCAGTTTGGAAGGCCAACGGCTTCGCAGAAACGTATGGGTTTTGCAACTGAGAAATCCCATCTATCCAAACTTGCGTGGGAGTCGCTCCGATAGCCAGGGGGTGGCTATCCCATATAACTAAGTCTGATGCGAGTAAATGATAGGCCAGTGACCATCGATTTCAATACGTTAACTTACCTGCGTCGTAGCCTGCCAAAGCATTAGATGTTTTCAATCACCACGAGAAACAAGCTAACCTTCACGGATGAAACCGATACGGTGGTCCAGACCAAGAACCTTTGCTGGCACGGAAGTAACAGAAGACAGAGCTAAATCGGTCGATAGTCCATAATAATGGGCTTGCTGTGCCTCGTACAACAAGTAACGAGAGTTCATTACCGGGTGGTCACTCTTAGACGGACGTTAAACAGAACTTTATAACGATCTACAAATAATGTACGGACCTTCATAACTACATCGATGCCATGTTCGGCCAAGATACGTGGAGCGAATTCGGAACCTCTGTATGCCTCGCGCTTGTAACGAGCATTGGTTGCGAACATGGCAACGGCCGGCGTGTTCCCTGCGCATGTAAGACAGACTAACATGTGTAGTCAGGTTGAAAACTTACCATAAGCACGTTTTAATGTATCTGGAACGAGATAGGCTTCATGGGCGTGGTGGAAGGCAGCAAGCGGAAAATGGAATTCGTTCGTGAGCTAAGATTCTTAGCAGCCTTCTCTAGACACGTCATCTGCGAACTCACTCTAACGAAGTCATCCAAATCAACGGCCTCGTAGCAGTGAGTGTGGACCTAAAAGAAGGGCGCTGTTAACACATCTTTTATCAAAAGTGAGCCGCTGACCTTCACTCTACCCCGCAAGACATCGACCAAAGCCTCCGTTCGCAAGTCTTGGGGGAAATCTCCAAGGCCCTCCCATTGGCCAGCAAAGGCCTTCCTACAGTAGTCATCCTGCTTTTCTTTGACCGTTCTAGCTTCATCGTATCTGCAGTGGAACCATGAGAGTAGTTTAGAAGAACAGTAAAGAGACTGTCCGCACGCTTGACGGAAAGCCCAAAAGGTATCCATCCGAGTATTTTTGTAGACACTACCTATCAAGAGAAGCGTCAGTCACAATGATTTCTATCATACACATACGTACTTGGATTTTCCCCTGGAAATCACATCTACGCTCAAAATCCCACTTCAAGGTTATTGTCAGATTAACGTACCGCAGGCATGCCTGCACGGACAGCCATGTTATTTATTCCGAGCAGAAAAACGCGAGGATCACTGACTTCATTTGTCTCCAACGGGGAGGTAGGCTTGGATCAACACGGGTATCATTAATGGTATAAGGAGGCTCAAGTAACATGGATGATGGTGAACGTTCAGTTGTGGGGCGGAGCTTTATGACAAAAGCCTGACCACCTGCGCGCGAAGATGAGGTCGGTTTGAGGAATACTTTGTATTTACATACCAATGGCATTGGCTGAACCCGGTAAAACGTTGGCAGTAGTGACTCCTCCAGATATAGACAAACGATATGCATCGTCATGTGTGTTCAATGCATCCAGACTGCGCATCCACGGTACAATCGGACCTGGCATGTCCATCATGGGGGTATTTCAGGTGTTAGGGTCACATAACAAAACAAAGACAAAACCTTTCCGAGAATTAACGTCAACAGCGCCAGCAAGGGATGGAAGACTATCAACGCCGAGATGAGAGTGCATGTCAACGATTCTAGGAAGGAAACTTCATCAGTGCTCTAGCGCGTTTAAACAGAGATGTATACCCAGGTGTCACCCAACTTCCACCCACATCGAGAGTGATGAGATTACTGTATTCCTGTAGCAACCCCTGGTACGCCTGCCCCACGAACTTGATGATACCCTTGTCTAAAAGGATATCAACACCCTGTAGTTCATATCCGGCGGAGTCTCCAGTCCAGACAGACACATTGCGGAGTAGAGTTGGAGGTGTCCCTTTAACGAAGCGGTCCGACTGGGACCTCTGGTGGAAATCATCGGGTGGCCCTGGCTTTACACTGAGCATCTTGCAATTGTACAGCGCTTCCTGAGCGCGCACAGGCAATGAAGCAGATTCATCGTGGACGAAGAGGGTGCGAGAAATGGATCGTGACCACAGAACTGTAGCATAGAGGCCACAGAGGCAGAGTAAGCTGAAATACTTCAAGTTCCAACGCGTTCGAGGCCGAAAGCGGGCGGCCACAACTTCATTGTAGGTCGGGAGCTTGTCCATGTGCGCTGGACCACTTGGCTACTAGGGACGTGGCGGATAGGACACTGGAACAACTTCGGTTCGCGAAAAGCGAGACGTTCGCTTCGGCCACCGTCAGCGCTTACCTTGAGCTTTCCACATGGCCACCAAGACAAAGCCGCCTGTCGTCCAACCTGGGGCTGGCAACAACATCATCATAAATCCCAACCAGGTGAGTAACCTCATTTGTATCCCAGATTCACTGACTGGCAATAAAGCGTTTGAATCCGGTCCTCGAGCATATCCGCCATGTGGGGAAGGAATTTGGTGATATTGCGCCCGACTACCACGTCGGTCGAACAACCTGTGTCCTGTTTCTTAGGTGAGCTTCTTAACGTGTGTATCAATTCGATCCTATTCTCTTATCCTCCCTTCTAGTCTGAAATACCATCGGTTGCACCCCGAGTATATACACACCCGTATCGCGAAGCTGGGAAAATCGTACAACCTCAGGATACTGCTCATCATGTGTGACGTCGTTAGTATCGCGGTATACCATACCACTATGAACCCGTCTTGACCGATTTTTAAGACAGAACATCAAGAATTGATCAGGGAGTTAACCAAGGCAATCACCACTTCCGTTCGCATCCACCGAGCGCTAACTTTCATCCTAGGTTTGTCTCATTAATTCGCTCACAATCATCGTGGCATGGAGGTGTGCTTATTTTTACTTCTTTAACCCTGACTGACAATGCTTTAGCAATGAGGAAGCTGGACAATACATCGCGACGTTCAAGCAGTTCGAACATAAGCCTCCGGACTTGATAAAGGAGCGCGTCGACAAGGATTATGACTCCATTTTCCGAGCCGCCCTCACCAGCATTAACAAGGTCAACAGAACTGATGTTGCAACCTTGCGTACCTCCCTGGGTGTAAGTTCTGTGTCGATCGATGCAGGTCGTTATCTTGAACTTTTCCACGCAGACCTTTGCGGATATAGCGAAGGCCTCATCGGATCGTCTGCAAAACTTGCCGGGATTCGGTCAGGTGAAGGTGAAACGTGTCAAAGAGGCGTTTGAGAAACCTTTTCACACTAAAGTAGCAAACGCGACACTCTCCCTCAGTAACCAAGGCAGCACTCACCCGGGCACCAGCAATCTGACTACTGCCTGCACGGCACCAACACGATCACTGCTAAAGGAGAAACACAGGGAGGTGCCACGGCGCACTCGTAGTCCAGTTCGAGACATCGAGCTCGATTCAAGCATATCATCACCCACACTATCGGATAAGCCTGGCTTCTCAAGAGAGGCTGAACGTGCGGCTTCTCCTGTTTGGGACATCGAACTAGATTTGAATGAGGCAGATGTATGAGGCAAATATTGATTGATGTTGTACAGTGTCCGTCACCATTATCGATGAAGCTTTCAAGAGTCGCACAGTACTTGCCACGTTTAACGCCAGGGCGAGTTCCAATGACATCGTCGACACGCACACGCTCTGCATGAACGTACGTCGTGGTGCGGTTTACAAACGACAATCATAGCAGAGTGCCACCCGCACCGATGCCAGCTTCTTTTTCAAGGATTTCACAGTTGTCTGTACATGCTGTAGGGAGAATGACATACTGTATCAAAATGGCTGGTATTAGTTCGGAGGCGTACGTTCGTGCACATTCGAAAGTCGGCCCTAAAGCAGGTGTATCTAATTTAAAAATACCTCTTGGATGTTCGCTTTCCTCTCATCGTATTGCTTCCCTGCTTTATTGCCTCGTTCTACCTGCACTACAGCTTTTCATCCTTGCAAACTCGAAGCTCGTTGTAAGCTAACCAACGCCACCAGTCACTTGTGAACGATCATCGCACCGACGAGTTCCTGTCATTGCTGTGTTCTCGCCCTTCATTCACTACATCATTCTTCATTCCGTGGATGGTGGTTAGGGGAAACGGGGCACACATAAACCCTACATTCTGATGCTGTGAACTGGACAGGGCTTAGTTTCATTCACATTACTCCTTGTCTGCTCAAGTGCAGGGACATATACTGGAAATTTCATTAGCCCACTTGGAGTAACATCCGCAATCTGAAGTGAGGGCGAGATTGATCATCGTTTACAGGACTTATACCACGATCCGTCCATCATATATCCTTGAAGGATGGTATGGAGAGTTTGGAAGTGGGGGGTTCTAGGCATTACAGGCAGGCAGTAGTCCGAGTAACAAATTCATCATCGGTCACCGTGCGTTTGATACACCTTGACAACTGCTCTGCAAGGCACACAGCCAGGACGTGTTTGCACTTGAAGGTATAAGAGCACCAGTTGTGTTCGTCGACAAAAATATGCTCACCATGAGATGCGAGTTGCTCACCAAGACCGCGAATGCGAAGGCAGGACACGTGCAGAAGCAGAACACCCTTGCAGAGTATTCCAGGCGTGGAAAGACAGTATAATAAGTGGATGTTGAACCGAAAACTTCATAGTGGCATCTCCCCCATGTGGTCCTGTACCGCAATACTGTCCGCGATATCCCAGGCCGTTCAGTGGACAAATGGTGGCTGGTGGACCAGGATACCTACCACGATCACGGTCCACGACATCCAATGCTGCCGCAAGGGTGGTATCGGGAATGAAAGCGCGAAGTTTATCAATCCCCTCTTCGACTATAACATAGTCGGCCTGTCAGCTCAAGGGGTTTAGTTCATGACTAGCTTACAGCTATCCATATCGATCGAGTTAATAATCGTCTGCACGATGTACCCAAAGTGTAGAGGAGTATCCGCCATTGCTGAAGCTGAAGGTCTATTGCGTGTTTGTGTACCCGCAACATCAATAATTTCCGACACGGTTCTATGATCCACACAACCAAGAAACGAACACTTGTACATCGATGCCACCTCGAGAATACCTCTTTGTCTTCGCCCAGGCGCACGATGAGTTTCGCATACCCGAACTGCAGTCAATCTCGGAACTCTATGGTTTTACCATCGGTTTCAGCCGCTACGCCGATCCACTGGCATGCGAAGCAGCCGTAAAACGGCCGTTCATGATCTTGGAACTGGAGGAGGACGCACATGCAAAGCTTTTGGCCAGCAGATGTATATTAATCAAGTATGCAAATGACAGTTTCGTGAAGGGAGAAGAAGAAAAGCATGTTCATGAACACTGTCCTACAGATCGATCTACGAGCTTTACGCACAAGGGTCAACCTACGATGAGCTGCACGCGGCCAACAAAGAAGTTCGACCGCGCTGGGAACGGTACATCTCAGACACCTCGTTCAAATTTACTGTCATTGGGTATAATCATAGCCTGTCCCAGCGTCGGCAACGCAACGTGATTGAGAGTTTCTCTTATATGGACTTCCTGGGTAAGATCGATATGAAAGACCCGGACATCGTCCTTGGATGCTTTGAGGAGTGTACGTTTAGCCTGAATCTCCGTTTCTCACAGCCGTATCTAAACGAAATCAGACGAGAACGATCGGTGTCCTAGTGGCGCGCGTAATATTGACGGTGCCTTTCGTCAGGTGTATTTTGGCAGGTTGGTACGTTCTCCTTGTCTCCTAAGCTCTCGCGCAACTGAGCAAATCATGCGCAGATCGTAGAGGGTACTGCACGCTCGTTGATACAGGTGTTTGACGTAAAGAAAAGGAATTATTTTGGGAATACGAGTATGGAAGCCGAGATATCGCTTCTGATGGCTAATCAAACACAGGCAGGCGATACTTGCTACCACTAGGATTTGCCTCACTTTTTGGTTGTCAGGCCTCCCCGGGGAAATTGATGTACGACCCATTTATTGGCACGGGCAGTATGGCCTACGTATACCTCTTCCCTCATGATACTGGCCATTGCTCTGAGACTTTTCATTTTGCAGACCACCGCGTACTTCGGCGCACTGGTGTACGGTTCCGATATTGACGGTCGCCAAATACGGGGCAAAGGTAGTTCGACCAATTTTCCCTTCTTCGTTTTCTTTCTATCTTTGTCGGCACACAGGAAAAACCCCAGGCATCATCCGTGCCGCTGCGCAATATGGTGTTGTCAGTCGCATCATGGACCTCTGCACCTTTGACGTGACACATAACCCCTGGCGCAGTGGCTGTCTTTTTGACGCTATCGTAACCGATCCACCGTGTAAGGCAATATCCACAGGCACTTGTGGTCTGCAACTTACTGTATCATATGCTATAGATGGTGTAAGAGCAGGGGCGAAGCGTCTTGGGCGAAAAAAGGTGCGCGAAGTCCGATTGCCACCTCAGATAGCAAGGGCGTAAGTCTTTCGCTACCCATATTTGATTTACCTTCGATATGTACTCTGACAGCAGCCCTGACGAACCGTACATTCCACCAACAAAGCCTTACGAGCTCTCTGCACTCGTTGTTGACCTTGTCCTCCTCGCACGTTATTTGCTGAAACCTCGCGGTCTCCTCGTTTTCTTCCTTCCAACTGTCACAGACTCTTACGAGGAGGTAGACATCGTATCGTCTCTTTGTGATGGGATGGAACTGGTTGCAAATTCACTGCAGGACTTTGGAACTTGGGGCCGGCGGGTAGGTCGCCCTTACCTCGTCTAGTCACAAATCACGAAATTACGTTTAGCTCATAACGATCCGAAAGATAGTCGTGAAGGACCATCCACCCCCAACTTTTGAAACCGCCGCTTCTTATAGAGAGGGGAACGACTTTATTCCTGCACACAAGGATTTCCGGGAAAAGTATTTCCAGGGTTTCAAGGGAGTAGAGTGATTTGAGGTTCCATGGTTGCCCTTCATTGGTACACAGAAAATGAATCACGATCTGCACAACCGTGTTAGCCTGCATTCAACACGGTGACAATGGAGTATAGTGATATAGTGAAAGTTTCTAAACACAGGCTAGACAAATATTTCCAAAAGCACGTAGATTTCATGGTCCTTCGATGCTTCGCCGTCACGTCTCATTAGTTTGTTGTCTCCTATGTACATCGCCGCCTCCGTATCTTCCAATGTAACTCGGCTCTTCTCCTTCACTGCTGTAGGTTATCCCTCGCCCTGGTCTGAAAGGTCCTCAGAAAGTCCGACCCCATCCTTTGTGTTATTTGTGGTTTGGATCACCTCCAAAAGTGGCAGCATCCGTCTTGTTAGACTGTCCGACAGGGCCTAAATCGGCAGCATCAGGGGCACTACGCGAAATCGTGTTTATTATCATGACCTCATCCATTTCACGCCGAGCCTGCTTAGCACGCTGGAAAAAGATGACTGAACCGCACACCATGACCACACAACCATGGAAGATGAGTGCATCATGCATGTTGTACGGCGGATTAGCAGTCGACGGAGCACGGAGGGCATCTTCCACTGCGAGGAGCGCATCAATAATCGGTTGACGGTCTGTGCAACGCATGTGGATGGCAGCGACTTACCCAGGATTAGCATGATGGCAAATAGATTCGCGCTATCGGGGGTCGTCAAGAAAACAACTACTAGCTGGAGAAGAGGGTAGTATACTTACCAACACCACAATATAGTCGAACTACCATTTGCATTTCTTGTCAACTCGACCCCAAGTTCCAGTGCCAGTGGTAGCATAGTCACACTACAACTTCCAATGATGACCATGAGAGCAAAAAGGGCTGCAGCGTTATTTGGTCTAACTGTGAATCGGCAAGTTAGAAGAAGTTACCCAACGATAAAATACGGAACCTCTGAGTTGCAAGCAAGATTGTCACTTACTGGCCCAGATCAACGATAACCACGCCAAGGACACAATAGGAACAAGGATCTTCAACGTCGCTCCCATAGTATGCGTGAATACACGATCAAATAGTGGGGCAGAGATGACGGCTGCAGTGATTCCCGACAGGAACAGCGTTGCACCCAGTAAGCCACATGTAGTATTTGAATATCCGACAGGTCCCTGAATGTGAATTATACCGCATTACAAACTCTGAAACAGATATAGGAAGGTACGCACAAACCACTGAGCCGATAAGACGCTCAATGCGCTAACCGCCCCTCCTAAGCTGCCAAAGGCAAGCATCATAATCATAAAATCAGCACGTTCGCGGCGCGACATGAATGCCTCTTTGGAACCTGAAAGGCCTAGCATGGCACGGAATAAAGAGGCTAATGATAATGGTTGCTTAGAGCCCGAGTAAGCTGTGAGGTGGCATCGGTGTGGTGAGTGGTTTGGGAGGGTGAGCACGGTGCCAGGCTTACTTGGCGGTGAAGGTGGCGAATCAGAGATAAGAAGGATAGCTGGAAGCGTTGCAGTGGATATAATCCCGAGTACAAGAATCTAACCCGATCAAAAGGGTGAGTGGTCGAGCAACATTCGAAGACCCGGTAACCGGCTAACCGATTGTCGGGGAGTGCCCACGAGAGGGGAGAGAAGTTGGCCAAGTGCCGACCCAACTGGATTGGCTAAGCAGCGGGGTGTTAGTTGGATATGGGAGGTAGTGAACCTTGGCCTACCGATAGCAATGGCCATCGTTGCAGTTGTTCGACCTCTGAGATCAAACCATCTCTCTGAAAACATTGGTGCTAGTACTTGGAACACTGGTTGTGAGATGGCGCTGAAGAGCTATGATAGTGGCACTCAGAGCATGAGAGGGCATTGGGTAGAGGCGACAAACCTGACCAAAGAAGAGCAGAACATAGGCAGACTGTGGGGATAATGAGCGAATTGTACCTGCATATCGGACCCAGGCAGAGACGAGTAACACAACTCCTCCCATTTCTGACTGGAAGGAAAACAGCAGTGAGGCAAGGGGATAAACTGAACAAGTGGAAGAATGCGCACGCATCGTCGTATGCCATAGTGGGAGGAAACGACGGGTACGAGGAGCGAAGCAGGAACGAATATACAGAATGTTATGTTTCCGAGCCAGTTAACCTGACCCAACGATATACCAAACTCATCAGCAGCTGAAGGAGACGACGTCAGCTTGCGAAAGCGAGTGGTTCCAGCGGAGCTCACTGTCGGTTGCAATCGGTCCGAACCATGACCACTGCATCCCAGTGACGATTCCGAGGATAACCTGACAGAAGAATGCCGAGATGCAGTTGAGTCAGAAAAACGATCAGATTATCAATCAATGAGACTGACGAAGCCTAACAGTCCCGAGAATCGCTGCCTGTAGAGCCTATACTCCACAGTACCTGGCACATCTTCAACGTGGACTACCGAGGGAACAGTTTCTATCCCATCTGAGTACCCCGCATTTGACATGATCCCTGATAGTAGTGGAAGGAGCAGAGAGGTACGACATGAGTGGGCTTAGCTGGCCATTTGCATATACGTTTAAGGCACACATAAGGTACAACGAAGCATCCAAGGTGCCTTTCCATGTCAAGTAATGATATTTTTTAGCCTGGTACGTATAAAAGTAATCTAGTACCTCATGCCTTCACAGAGGTCCATGTGCAAGGGGACCCAGCATAAGAGAAAGAAACGAAGTCGAAGAACAAAACGACAGGCTCACCAGGATGATGACGTGTGTGAGGCACAGTTCCCGAAAAGTATGCCAGGATATCATCAAATCGATCAGCCACAATTGCGAAATTAATAGTTGTATGGAGTGTGGTAATGATGACCCACTGATAGCGTAATCAAACGTTGAATTCGGTCCAGTTCGTGTTCGAGACCAATCCAGGTACATGGGGGCATGGGTACTTCTTGGATGGAAGCTGGTATACATAGTGTGCCTGGTGGGAAGGAACCCTATATATACTAGCGCCCGCCATCAGTTATATATGGTAAGCATCTTCTAAGCCTTGAAAGCCGACTCATCTGGAAGAAATCGAAGATGACTATTTGGCATCTTGGGTTTCTCATTCAGCACCCCCCCACAACATGTCGGCATCACACAGAAGCCTTCACATACTAGCCACAAGTTACTTGGCTTTCTCATCGAGATAATCCATTTATCTGCTTATAGATAATGCTCGAGGGGTACTGTCCCTTCCAGCCGCTAGATCCTGCATTCTGATCTCCCAGTTCACCAACTGTCCTGACAACATCGTGCCCAGGTCTTCATTGGAGTCAAACACCGCATTGACACTGGTATCTGACGATTTCATTCGCCTATTGCCCAACCTGACAATACGCCCGTAATGGTTGAACTTATGCATATCATGCCGTGAACACGCGCATCAGCAGATATAATGTTGACCCCGCGAAGCGCTGATTTTAAGGAGTTGAGTGAAAACTTATTTGAAAGTAGACCACCCCCGAAAACTATAGAAGGGGAACAGATGCGACTCACCACACAGTTGGTGATAGCTGCAAAGGCCAGTATAAACATGAGATAACCCTTGGTGCGAGATACCCCTGCTTCGGAGGCAAACGTGCTTGAGGGAGACGATCCCGAGAGAATGAGTAAGAGAAGAACACCCTGGCACCTAACGTTAGGGAGTGGAGTAGAAAGCAAGTATGCACACACATTCGACAGAACCCACGCCAGCAATACATTTGTTCGTACGTCGGCGTAGTAGTCCATGGCGGCCATCTCCCTTTCGCGCTCGCTCATCACTTTCCGCTTGGGACGGCCTTTCTTGTTCCCACTACTGCCTGGTTTACCGTCCTTTGCACCGGGTCCTTTACTAGTACCGCCATCGGCAAATTTGGATGCACGCAAGCCTTCCAGTGCCTCTTCGTATATTCCATTCGCGTCCGCTGCTTCCGCAAGCATTTGAATGTCGACTTGAGAATGAGAGTCTTGCACTGCGGTCCCGAGGTCTTTGTCAGGGATCGTATCTTGCTTCGTACCCCAGGAAATCTATCAGACCTGTCAGCCAAATGGAAACGGAACATAACAACTGGGCACAGACATCGTGTAGGTTCGAGAATGCATAGCTTGTTTTTCGAGGTTAGCTTATGAGCACAGGAGATAGGTAGAGAAGTGGCCTACATGCTCAGTATACAGAGGTACGTTGGTGTCAACAGTAAGTAGGGTAAAAAGCTTGTCAGAATATGCCAAGGGTCGAATGCAAGAAGACTACTTGTCACGTAGACTACGGAGAGCGAGGTGAGTTTCATAAGAAGGAGCCAACAGTACCACACACCTCCGTACGTGATAGCAACGCTTAAGAGCGCCAAGGGACCTCCCGCCTGTGAGGCTGCCGCGATCCCACAGAACACGGAAGCGACCATTATGTACACCATAAGCACTCCTAAGAAGACAGAAGCAAGCTTGTACTTTCGATGGGCACTAGTTTGGGCATGTGAGAATGTTGAAGGACGGTGTCTTTGTACATCCTTACGCTCTAGGCTTATTCCCCATGGACATCAAAAAACACGCGATCATGATAGAGGCCAAGAAATACTGCGGAATGCCTTTGCTTCACCAATGCTCGAGAAGTGTGATCCAGAACGTACCTGCACGAGGGCATTAAAATACTTTATTGACGGCATTCCGAATGATGAGTCCTCCAATGAAGAGCTTAGGATTACCTAGGAAGCACGCCCTTAAGACCGGAAGAACCTATATAGCAATCGAATCAAAACTTACAAAGAACAAGTAAAAATTGCCCTAAACCTTTGTTGTGAATGAGTAACAAGAAAGAAATGTGTAGACTCACAATTGCAAACCAGGAGAATACTAGATTTATGAGGTTATAAACTGTTTCGACCATCAGCGTAGCTTTTCTAGATGTGCTATGCCCTGAGCGTAGGATTTGCCCGGTGTGTGCGATGGCATAAACTGCAGCGAAGAACGAGCCGTTAAGCCACCGACGACGCTGGGAAATAAACTCGGGAAGCGACTCGGGGACATCAGTTTCACCGATGGCTCCCTTCACGTATCTAAGGACCCTGCGAAACAACTGGTTAAGGGTGTTCATGGGTCAAGACTTGAGCTGAATTATACCAGTTACAGTTTGCCTTTGCAATTAGTTCAAAGCATAGTATGCGCTGATATCTACTGTCAACGTCATGCTAGCATACTGAGCGGTTCGTAAATACCCACATCTTCAGCGAGGTCTAAGGTTTGCTGTCAGAAGAGTAACATATCAACTAACAGGAAACATACACATATTTGAGGTAAAGATGTCTGTATCGCCGCCATGAAGTACCTCGCCTTTAAAGTAGGAAGCCAACGGCCCTTGACCATCTTTGCTATTTTGCAGCGCTATCCATCTGGCGGTACATGATGCAGGAGATGTCGATTCGAAGCATCAGCTACGTACCTATATGCAGAGAATGCTCCGGGCTAGACAATGGTTAATACCGTCCTACCAATGTAGTAGGAGAGGAGGGCTTACCAGCACGCTTATGTACCCGAACATGCTCTCGGTGGGCTTGTCAAGTATATTGCTCAGTTTGTACTCGAAATTCTGAGCGGCAACTTGCGTACGCGTGATTCAAGGGTAGAAAGCGGTACAGCTGTTACGTACCCAGCGGATTCAGAAGATTTTCCCAATTCTTTCCCTTGTATACAGCAATCTCGCCGCAAGCACCTCCGACATTTGAGTTGACGTCGAATGTCTTCCATAATCTATATATGCTGTTGTTCCCAGGGCGCGTACCGACGTCGAGTAGCACGCAGACGTTCGGCTACCACAGCGATAGTAAGCAGTGTACTTTTCATCTGTCGCAAAAACTGACCTGCAACATAGGTGCAAAGGCATTGAAGAACCACCGGTGACTATTTAGTTTCTTCTGGTTCTTCTCCTTCATGCAGAAGATTATTTGTGTAGGGACGATACCCTTGTCCGGATACTTGAACTGAATGTTGGGGTCCAAAGCAAAAGAAGTTGTGTACTCGAAAAGATGCGCCGTTACTTCCTTGCCGTTGACCATATTCTTCATATGATCTCCAGGTTGATACACGCCAAGAACAGTCAAGCAATCTAGTACTCGAGGGTGAATCTTCTTGCGTCCATCTGCCACTATGCAGACCACAACCTGCGTGCGGCGATCGCCTCTTCAGCGCTCGAGTCAGTTGAAGAATGCTCAAACCTTTTTCCATGCATCAGGGCCCCACGTTTGGGAGTGCTTGCGAGAACAAAGGTGCGCAATGTTACGCATCACTCCGTACATTGTCCTGCAAAACAGGATCTCGTCTTCCTACATCCCTTGGTCACGAATTGCAGCAAAGTGATGTCTGTGTACTTACATTATACATCGTGATAACGATGAATAGTTCGGTAGTCCGACCACTTTCGTTTTGTCGTAAAAAGAATTTTTCTCTTTCAAAATCATCAGGGTCACAAGTAACGGCCGTGTACCGCATCTGAACCATTTCTGGTTCGCCGCGGTATGGAAGAACGAGCTTCGGAGGAACGCTAAGATCCACTACAAGGTGACCATTTGTGAGTTGGACTCGTTTCTTCTTTAGCCGTCTGCGAATGCGACCGATCGGGGCTGGCCCAAAGTGACGCGTTTCGACAGGCGTTTCCGGTTCCGCTATTGGTGGCGTTTTCTCTGAAGCTTCCACGTAATCATCCGCACCTGGAACATCGGCGTATTGTGAGATATCATATTCATCATCGAGGTTGTTGTGGAGCTTTTCGGAATCGTAAAATTGGCCATTGTGTCGAGAATGGCCGGTGTAGTGCAGAACGGTATTCCCGTCTAACTTGTAGTCTTCGTCATCTCCGAACGGTGTCGGTGAGCGCGATTGTGGTGTACGGCGGTTGGCACGGGCATAGTTGCCCGAAGCATAAGCTTCTGTGTCATGTCGGAAATGGTCTATAGGGCCGCTGTTTGGAGTTTGTGGAGTCCCTCGAGGTAAGTGGGGATACGATGTTTGAACTGAACCAAAGGGCATGTCCAAAAGTCTTTCCTGCGACCCACTAGACGGAGGCTGAGGGAATGAGTGATCGGACGGATACTGGTTATACTGCGATTCAGCCTGGGAGTGCTTGTGATAAACGATACGAGTCCGAAAATGGGTCGTGATCGTGAGCCGTCGCCGAAAGCGCGTTGTCGTCGATTTCGAGTGTTTCTCCCGTTACTATCGTTTGGAGGGGCTGCCCTGGTTGGTATCGTTCCGGAAGCGCGCCAATTGACTCCTCATACATCGAACTTGGATCATACTCGCTAAAAGCTTCATCAGGGAACTACACAGACATGTGGGATGTTCGTCGTACGTATGCGCCGCACCAGACGGACTTTGAGAGTATACTTGGGCGGCACCCTGACCGGCGTGTGCATACAGAGAACCGGAGTGGGAACTGTAAGAAAAAAGTGTTCAGTACTGCATGGCGCATCTCGTCGCTACACGCACGGTCCTGGATGAGAACTTATGAAGGCGGGCTGCTGTTCGCTATAATTTGGTTCTTCATGCATTTGATGATGATGATGCGCGTAATCTTGTCCATTAGGCACGGGTTTTCTTTGAACCATTTCCTTGAAGTTCAAAGGTCGGCACAACAATTCAACGTTTTAACTCTTCAAGTTGCGTTCATACCCAAACGTGAATAGCCCGATGGGCTTGTGCGCGTCGCGTCACGTCGAGGTCACGTGCGTTCCTAAGTCAGTCATCTCATCATACCAAACCCTTACAGTCCAGCAAAGTCAAAGTGAAGTTGTAGGCGGCTAGGACCAGCCAAGGGCATAATGTAACTACAAGGAAATTGTGATATAAAATACCAGGTCTACCAGATAATCGATAACCCTCAAGGAGCTTCGATCGATATGTTCAATCTTTATTGAGATAAACGCTGGCATCTCGCGCGACCTCTTCCCCAAGCGTCCTAATTCGCCCTGTCCTCAATAGTATACCTTGCAACTCGCCCCACGTCGTTCGAAAGTGAGAATGTGCTGAATCGTGGAACATGCTCATCAAATTCCACCGCCAGCCCATCTAGCCGGGGTAAACTTGTGTTCCCTTCACGTTGGGAACTCAGTGACTGTATGGTAAGATCTCGTGAAGGAAAACGACTACTTCTCCCGTCATCAGTAGATCTTCCTATGCCTCGTTGCAGTCTTCCTTCGTCGAGGTCTTTCATATCCTCAGTCGTACTTCTCGGGCTGACGTGGCGCCCGGGGTCTGGTTTTGACAGTAGCAGGCTGTCGAGGTGCTGAATCCTCGAGGTTAGAAGTTTCGTCCCACTTTCATCCTCTTTTGTGGAGGCATAGACTGTTCAGAGAGCCTATGCTTCCGCTGCACCCTCGTGGTTGAGGTTTCTTCCTCTCCCCCCTTCTTCGAACGCAAGAAACTGGGGTTTTTCCAAATTTCGGGATCATGGGTGGTGCCGTAAAGTCAGGAGCCGGTAACAGTTCTGGAGACCTATTTGTAGACTCAAGGGATGGTAACCGACCTCTGCTTCCTGGTGCAGAGGAGGTAGAAAAAAGGGAATGCATGGAATAGGGAGATGGTGATCCGGCTGGAATGCCATCACTCCCTGTCAGCAGCCACAGGTTCGATCGTAAGCTGGGGTGGAGAACAAGCCTTGACAAAGTGCAGCGTGTGTCTCCGCGTCATCCTCGGAAAGCTCTTCTCCGCCATGGACGGTGTCGCCCTCCCGTGTTGCAAAGGAGTTGTCCATTGGTGGGCGAACAACACTTTTCGTTGGCAAGGCCCTTGCTCAGTCTTACAAAGTCGCTGCCCTGATTTCGTTAGTGGGGAGGGACTCGAAGGCAGTTGATCATAAATTGGTTGTCCTCGACAGCAAGCGCTCGGACTTTATGCTGAAGTGTTCGGCTCAGTCTGTAGACCCTTGAACGTTTCTCGTCCTTCAATCTGACTAGGACTTAGCCCTGAAGTTACCTGCGACCGTCGGCTCGGCTAGATTTATATGGCTAGGCTCGTTAGCGGTTCTCGGCGTAGACGTCTCTCCAGGCTTGAATTCATTAGAAAGCGACGAAGGGAAGGCAGGTACATGTGACTGAGATTGCGAATACGTCTGTGACATCATATGTAACTGTGAAGCTTGAGATTGCGGCTGAGATGATGTTGTTGCAGAGGGGTCGGAATTCGGCACTAAAATCTGAGTCGGTCCTGAATGGTTGGGATCTCGCATGGGAAGCACCTCTGGAGCTGGGACCCTACGTTTCACGTTCATTGTGCAGATTGGTGGGAGATGAAGGAAAGGGAAAAGCGTTGCTTGGTGGCAACGAAGAGGATGGAGACCGGATAGTGGGTGAAACCCTTCCGTTGCGCTGAGCAGGAGTAGGAGGTCGAGGGGAGCAGGATCGTGAGCTATGAACATGGTCCATGACTTCTTCGGTGAGCTTCTCTATCTCCAGGTCGCTGTGAAGTTCAGCGGTGTGAGTGTCAGTAGCCGCATTGCGAGAGGGCGAAGCACGTGATTCCTCGTGCTGCGCGGGACTTCCGCGCTGAGACGGTGACCATACGCTTGGAGTTTGGGGAACCAATGCTTTCGGTGATTCAGGTAAGGGTGTACGAGATATAAGTGGCGTGGTGGAGGCAAGCACTGTAAGGAAAGTCAGTTGACATGGGTGTACAAGTGGACCATCCCACATTGCACGGGATCCGCGGACACAACAGCTGGCCCGGCTTCTAGGTCTGTACGGGAGGCGTTGAGAATTGCAAACCATACGATAAACTGCTAAACATAACATACTTGTTGCTGCTTCTGGCCGTTGTGGTTTATAGGCAAACTTCCATCGATTGATTTCGTAGGCCTACAAGTGTCATTAATGCGCGTTGCATTAGGATGAGACCCTCCAACTCACTCGCCACCGTTTTGCGTATTCCCTTTTGAGATTAATAGGCCTGGACTGTAGAGGTATTGAATTCACATCATCCGTCGCGGCCTTCGGAGGAACCGCTTCGCGTGCATGAGCACTTTGCGGTTCATGCGAAGTTGCTAAAGAGGGTCGTTGTGGAGGTAAGGTTTGCATTATCACGGGCGCCTGCTGTTCTTGTTTTCTCAGCTTGAGTACATTTCTGAAACAGAATCATGGTCAGGCGATACTTTCAGCTGTAAGCATACATGACTTGCCCTCCACCGCCGTCCTCACGAAGACCCAAGACCCACTCCTTCACAGACGGATTCGATTCCACGTCTTTCGGGTCGCAGAACACATGACCGCCGGATCCTACAAGTTTTACATGCCCGACTTCTAGGGCGATATGTGAGGTTGGTGTGTTGCCTTTCTGGTTGGCGCCAAGAGGACGAGGGGCAAAGATAGGCCGGAAGTTCTTAATAAACACGACGGCAAAACGACAGTCGACGATTTCACGAGAGTGTTGACTGCAGGCCCGATTAGACCCGTACACTTTGACGAGAGTGTACATACACTTTGTAATCCTCGACACCTTCTCTAGATATTCGAACAGGTATGCGGTGGATCTTGTCAGAGATGCATGCCCAGACGTAGCTGTTCTCATGGAACGTCAAAAACTGAGGCGTTGTGGCTGAGTAGCGCGTTGAACGGCCGGGTTGAGAACATACCTCTGTCAATTGAACTTTCTTCCTCTTGTCGCAGAAAGGAGCTTCATAGACCTTCCCTCCATGCCGTTCCGCAACTTCAATGAGGTAGTCGCAAATCCACGGGCCTGGGATCGAGTCCGCCATGACCACAACAGCGTGTTGAGGCTGGCAATGATGTCACGAAGCGCGTTCAGTCACGCGCCTATCAGACACGTGACAGTATATACGGGTGAAATGGTACAGTGTATTACTTGGCAAGATATGCGTCGAGACGCGGTCTAATCCAACACAACGTACTTCCTTAGATGATCTGGTATAGCATCAAATAGCCCCTTTGACTGCAACCACTTCTCGGAAAACAACCGGCTCTGATAGCGGTATGCACCGTCACAAAGGACGGTGACCACACGGGATCCTTTGCAAGGAGATTCAGTCAAACCTGTTTTGCGCAATGCGATGTAACTTTTTTTATTACCCTTTCCAAGTTTCTGTGCAAGCTCGACGGCGGCGACCACGTTGAGTGCTGTACTGGCACCGACATACAACCCCTCTGTGTCCAGCAGTTGGTACAGCATCGCTATCGACTGCTCGTCTGGCACATGAAGAGCACCGTCTAATTCATTGACGAAGGTTCCCAAGTTCGCGGTAACACGCCCTTGACCAATGCCTGGCTGGCCGGTTAGCAAGCTGTATAACCCCTCCCCGGCTCGACAGAACCAACCTTCGGTGATCGAGCTCCCCGTTCGCTCGACAAGCTTCCCGCCACTCGACACGTACGTGTACAAAACGCTGCCTGGAGGGTCAGCCAACCATACCTGTGTCTTTCCATTGCTTTTCTCCTTCAGATACTTGCCCACGCCAGCCAGAGTACCGCCCGTACCAGTTGAGCAGATGAAACCATCGATCCTTCCTTCCGTCTGTTCCCAGATCTCTGGACCAGTCGTGGCATAATGAGCATAAGTATTTGCCGTATTGTCGAATTGGTCTGTCCAAATTGCATTATCCAGTTTCTGCGCGTACTCCTTCGCTTGGTGGTTGTAATTCCTCGGGTTCTCGTACGGCACTGCAGGTACAGGGTAAACCTCCGCCCCGAGCATGCGCAGGAGGTCGATCTTCTCCTGGCTCTAACGTCTCGTCGTCGGACACGTCAACAATAATGCTCCGCACAGAGAAACAACCAAACGCGTTTCACCTGAGTATCGGGCATGAAAATCACGCACTTGTAACCCCTGGATCTGCAGACGTGAGCCAATCCAATGCCAGTGTTGCCAGCGGTACCCTCCACGACAGTTCCGCCTGGTTTTATGCTGCAGGGCATCGTACATGAGCGAGACCATTCTTCCTCGTAAGAATCGCTCACTGACAGACCCTTCTTTTCGGCATCAAGCACGATGCCAACGGCTGCACGATCTTTGATACTTCCGCCCGGATTCTGAAACTCGGCTTTTCCGAATATGCTGCACCCTGTCTGTTCCGACAGTGTCTTTAGGTAGATCTAGAGTGGTTGATGAGGTTTATAAACCAGTGTCGGCGTCGAAAGTGATGCATTACCAGAGGCGTGCAGCCGACAGAGCCTGTGAAGCCCTCAACTGCTCTCATTGTGAAATGCCTAGCAGGTTGAGCTAGATTACGTCGCAGGGCTGAGCAGAGCATCTGAGACGTATCGTGGAAAGAGGTTGCCAGCACAGATATACCCCGGGAGCTGTCGAGCACGACATTCGCACCTCATTATCATTGTGTGCAGACAAGTAGTATGTAAGCAAGCGAAGATATGTACTAACGGACAACCAAGACAAGATCCAAGACCTGACATGTACGGTCTCGCCAGACACGGACAAGCTATCGTCATTCGCATGGGGGCACAACTCTTCCAATTAATGTATGTAAAGTTAAAGAAAAACGAATATAACGAATCGCGAACCGAAAGTCCTCGTGCGCTCGTATTTTTGAGCACGCTCAATCTGAAGAAGACGACAGAAAGGGGGTAGATAGCGCAAGACAATACTGAACAAGAGAGATAGATTGTCATACGTGCGAGGGTCGTGCAGGCCATGAGAGGAGATAACATAACGTGGGTATCGACGAGATAAGATCTGCTGCAGTAGATGGCGGGTTCATGGTATCACGAGGGACGCATTCATGCAATGGGTTCATGGCTGTCGCTTCTTCACGTTCTGGTTCAACCATTGGAGGCCCTCGAAAAGGCCCTCGCCTGTTGTTGCACAACTACGGACGTGATAAGCCACATCGCTGACGACGGTTCGGACCATGCAACGTACCTTGGGTGCACGTACCACGAGCGGTCGCGCATCCGATGTAGACCGAGTTTTTCGGTGACTTCTGCAGGTGACATGGCTGCAACATACATCTTAAATCGAAGAATATCGGGGTAAAAAAATGGCGTCTAGCTCACCTCCAGGTAGATCCTGCTTGTTCGCAAAGACAAGTAACAGACACTCCTTCATCTCTCTGTCACTCAATATCCGATGTAGTTCTTGCTTCGCTTCGTCGATCCTGTCTCTGTCCTGGCTATCAACCACGAAAACGAGGCCCTGAGTGCCGGTATAGTAGTGTCTCCACAGTGGCCTGATCTTGTCCTGTCCTCCTACATCCCAAACGTTGAACTTGACGTTCTTGTAGGTGACAGTCTCCACGTTGAAACCAACTGTATTTGTAATTGTCACAAGCGAACTCCTGCATCCACGCTAGAGACTGACCGGTAGGGATGGTGGTAACGGATTGATTTAACTTGAGCTTGTATAGAATGGCTGGCGGTCGATTTCAGACCACGTCTGGAGCGTTGACGAGGAACCTACTTGTTTTCCCAGCGGCGTCAAGGCCAAGCATCAACAACCTCATTTCCTTGTTGCCGAAGAGCTTGCCTAGGGGGCGGTCAGCGCGTGACACCCCACGAAGGGCGCGGGTAGAGACAAACCCAAAGCTTTTGACAAGTTAGCTCCCATTGTGAATATGAATGTTTCGAAGGTAAAGAACGACGAGGGGCTGTATAAATGCCACGAGCAAGACGGCTGGACTCGATACTGAAAAGAAAAAGCGCAGAGGAGTAGAAAGTTTGAAACTAGCGATGCCACGCCCAAGAGGGCAAACACCACCAGCCACGGACCCCGACCACTCTCGCCTGCCACCTGTCTTAATTACCGCCCATATATCATACAATGCCCAAACCCACATGTGTATAGGGTATAATAAGTAACTAGATGATAGCGTAAGAGATCTCATGACCACCGAATCAACTGGCAGCAGGCGACGAGACATGACTCTGGCTAAACACTTTCAGCCACCCCTCTCCCATATCTGACCGTAGGGCTTCAATACGCGCGCGATAAACTTGTCCTTCTCTCATTTGATCCTGCGTCGTGTCTGGAAGTTCAAAATCGGACAATGAAGGTCGGTGCGAGAGCGGACTAGGAATGCGAGGTAGCGTGGCCGGCCGAGCTTCGCTAGGCAGCGGCTGGCCATCCAAGTCAACTATACGTTTCACCTTGCGCTTCCTGTGTCTGCCTCCCCCTCCTGCACTCGGAATAGACAACGCTGGTGTAGAAGGCGACCCAACGTCGAGTGCACCCGAAGCGGTTGGTGGTTTTGGGGTACTGATAATAGGGGCTGTCAAAGGCGACGACGTTGCCACCGCCCTGGGGGGAGACATCTGTGCAGGTGGCAGCGGTACAAGGTTCATTCTCTCCATAAGAGAGGGTGGGCTGCCGTCGAGAGTGATGGACTTTCCGTCTTTGTGGAAAAGGTTAAAGCACGCGATGCGGTAATTGTCCTCTATTTCTGTCAATGGGTTGCCTTCGATCCACACCTCAGCGATGTTGGGTAACGTCGAGAGCCTGCCTATCTCTGCGCTCTCGTCAATTTGGTTGGAGCGGAGGTCGACCTTCTCTAGCCCCATCAGCCGCTCCAGGCCACAGATAGACTCGAGGCGGTTGCCAGCCAGGTTGATATGCAACACCTGACCGAGTTTGGTATAAATACCGAGTACGGAATCGATCATGTTATCGGAGAGGTTGAGAGAGACAAGGTTGTGCAAGACGGAGAGTCCGTGGGGAATGGAAACGAAGAGATTGGATGACAGGTCGAGATGGGTGAGAGCGACGAGGTAAGGTAATGGTTCGGTTGGTAAGAAGGTCAGGGCGTTGTCTGCAAGCGAGAGGTATCTCAATAGACTCCATTTGTATGGGTTCAAGGCGGAGGACAGTAGAGAGTGCTCTGTGACAGGTGAACCTTCCTCAGGAACGGATGTAGGTAACGGAGTGCTTGGGAAGGAGCGCTGTCTGCGTGGTATCTGTCGTATTCTGTCGTCCTTTGACGTACCGTCTCTGCGCGCTTGATCGTCGAGCACGGCACCGATGAAGATGTCGGTGACGTCCTCTACCCCGCTGCGTTTGATTGTCAAACTGTACAGACTGTCTGCGAGTCTGTCCCAGCCGAGCAGAGTCCGGGGATCGATGTCGATGCACTCAAGGGTCTGAAGGTTCTTGAATACATCGAGGGGAACGGCGTTGTGGCAGGGGGGATCGTCGGCGAGTTCTTGGATGACCTTTGGGCCGGGGGCTCTGATGGACAGTGCGGGTAGCTTTGTGAAGCTGCTGTATATGTATGTGAGCTCGGAGTCGATAGAGTGTGGCTCGGCCTTTGACCACCAACCCACGCCTAGGGACAGACCTGAGACCGTAGACAGAGAGGAGCGCAATGACGTCAGCGAGAGGGTGTCAGACTTGTCTGGCCTGAGGTCGATGTGAGTGTAGTGCATCGGCTTGGAGGGGTTGTCTACTGTGACGTCCAGCGAGCCGACATTGAGGCCGATTGCTTCGAGGCGCATCAGGATGTAGAAGAGTCGGTGGGTGTCTACGGTGAATACGATCGGCCGGGAAGGTGATGGAGAACCGCCGCCGTTGCCGCCGGAGAACCACCCCACAGGGTTGAGCGAGTAGCCCGCCGCGCTGTGTCTTCGCTGTGGGCGGCGTCGGCGGGGGTAGCCGGCCTCTGCCAGGCCCTTGTCGTTGGCTCTGATGAACGCTGCGACTCTGCGCAGATAACCGTCGCCCGCCTCGCGCTCCATGCCCAAGAGAGAAAAAGTCCAATGCGAAGAGGCGTAGTACTGGAGGAGGGCGGGACCCCGGATGTGTCATATTACGTAATACCCCGGTGGATGAAATCGCTGCTCCCCTCTGTGGCCAACGACGACAACGACGACGACGACGATGAGGGTCACCATCAAGACACTTCAACAGAAAGTATTCCATGTGCGTCCACGCATTTGGATCCAGTCTTGTTCTACTTACATATCATGCAGATCGATGCGGACGAGACTGATACGATTGGCCAACTGAAGGAGAAGATACGGGACGCGCATGGCCACGACGTAAGCACTCAGAAGATCATTTACTCTGGTGCGTGCATGTTGCATCGTCGAGATTGTCTCATCTGATCTTTGTGCAGGCAAGGTTCTCTCGGACGAGAAGACTATCGCATCATGCGAGATCAAGGAGAAAGATTTCCTGGTTCTTATGGTGGCCAAGGTGATCACGATCCACGCCTCTGTTCCGTGAGGCGGAGCTAACCCCCATCCCTACGTCAGCCCAAGCCAAACTTCTCAGCTGCCCCTTCTGCTCCCGTGGCCACGCCAGCTGCTGCCACATCTTCTGCGCCCACCCCGCCAGTACCTGCGGCGACCCCTGCCTCGGCCCCAGTGCCTGCAGCTCCCTCACCCGCTCCGGCCCCAGATCCAGTCCCAGCACCAGCCTCTGCCCCGGCATCAACGTCCCCTGCCCAACCGCAACAAGCCCAGTCATTCTTGACTGGCGATGCCCTCCAGGCGGCCATAAACAACATGATGGAAATGGGCTTCGAGCGCGATCAAGTTATGCGTGCGATGCGGGCAAGCTTCAATAATCCAGAGCGAGCGGTCGAATACCTCATGACGGTAAGGACCATGTTCTGTGGGAAGTGCATTCGTTGACCCGATCGAATGGAACGCAGGGCATACCGGCTAATCTGGCACCAGAGGCATCAGCGCCTGAATCGCAACCCCCACAAGCTCAAGCTCGAGCACCAGCACCAGCTGCAGCTCCACCTACACTGGCTGCTAGCCAGACACCGGCACCGGCTGCAGATCAGCCGCAAAACCTCTTTCAGGTGTGTTATGAACATGGACGTTTTTGGCATATCTGTCTCACTCTTTTGGTAGCTTGCTCAACAGCAGCAACAACAACAGCCCGGTGGGGGCGGTGGTGGAGGTGGTGCCCGTCCGGGTGGTTTAGGTCTGGGTGCTCTAAGAGACCAACCCAGGATGGCTCAACTGCGCGAGCTTATTGAACAGAATCCTGCACTACTGCAGCCATTGGTTCAGCAACTTGCGCAGTCCAACCCTCAATTGGGCCAAATGCTGGCTTCCAACCCTGAGGCGCTTTTCCAACTCCTTGGTGATATGGATGATCTTGGTGATGCGGACGATCACGAGGGAGGGGGGCTGCCCCCTGGTGCACAGGTGATCAACGTCACAGAAGAAGAGCGGGCAGCCATCGGACGGGTAAGTAGATTTATGGTCTTTCAAGGCTCAGAGGGTGACTTGCTTTGGATGATGTGTAGCTGGAGGCGCTGGGTTTCCCACGGCAGGCGGTCATCGAAGCTTACTTTGCGTGCGACAAGAACGAGGAGCTTGCAGCCAATTTTCTGTTCGAGGGTGGCTTTGGCGAGGAACAGTGATGCATCAAAGGCAGTGTAATTGTGGTATTTAGATCTCGACCCGGTCTGTATTCTGCGTGTGAATAGTTTTTCTAGTTAGTCCCTTTAGTCGTGTGCGTTGGACCCGCGTGTTGTTGTTGCGTGTGTGTGTGGCTGGTGCTTTTCGTCCTGTCTGCCCCATCGTCCTCCTCCTCCTCCTCGCACCCATACCCTCTCCCTCCTCCCTACACAACAATAATACCCCAATACCACAACCCATGGCAACGCCGCCCCCGCCCCAAGTCCTCGACAAACAGAATGGACCCCACCGCTCTCCAAACGAAAACGGTGTCCCAAGCAGTCCACCCAGTGCGCAGGCGCACGAGCAGTCCACCCCGTCCTCGTCGGAAGCCGACAGGGACGCCAATCCCAACGGGTCACACACCGTCGTCTCTCCAGACGAGCCCGACAGTGCAAAGGCCACCGACAAGGACAAGAGCTCGCTTGCAGCAACCACTAACACCCAGCCAAATGCTTCTCTATCCAACACGACCACCCGTACCGCTCGCAGGTTTTCCCGCAAGCCAAAGCCAGACCGTGCTAACTCTGCAACGCCTGCCGACTCTACGCTGGATAAAAGCCCTCCTGTACGTGCTCTCTCCAACGGAGAGAACAAGTCCAAGAGTGGCTCACCCGCCAAGAAGCCGTCTTTCATATCCAGGCTGGTCCGCAAGCTGGTACCCTGCGTCGCTAATGACCGTGCTCACGCCGTCGACATTGATCCTCTCAATAACTCTAGCATCCGTACAGACCGCGTGAATAGCGCGCCTAAACCTGCTGAGCCGGCTGGCACAAACGAAAAATCACAGCTCGTCGCGGAAGAGCAGAACGAAAAGGAGCGGGAAACTGTCTCCCTTCCACCCTCGCAGCCACCCTCAGACCCTGCACCACCGACGGGCGCTCGGGACGCTGACGTATTCCCAACACCACCAACACCACCCAAGGCCGTCTTACCTCCCTCCGAGTCTAGTGGTGATGCGCAACCTCCAGCCCCGGCAGCCGATATCTTCTCTCCCCCGCCTGTCCCCCACTCAGATGGATCGCAACCAACATCCAACAGCTCTCATGTGCATGCGGGTGACATCACCCATTCGACGACAACCGATTCCGACGCTAGTTTCACTGACGAAGAAGGTCATGCGGAGGAGGTTGATGAAGGTGACCAGATGGAGGAGGACGAGGAGGACACCCTTATCATGAATGGCGGTGCAGGCATACCCATCGGGCCGGTGAGTAACTCGGTAACTCGAGGAGATCCCTCACCAAACTTTGCGTATTTAGGATGGCAGCCCACGGCCGTTGTTACCCCCCATTGCACCCCAGCACGTGGGACGCAAGTGCCTCGTGCTCGACTTGGACGAAACGCTCGTCCACAGCAGCTTCAAGGTATGACGACACATCTCTACGATTGTCGAATTCCTGACGTTCTCTACAGTCTATACAGCATGCGGATTACGTCGTGCCGGTAGAGATTGAATACCACTGGCATAACGTGTACGTTATCAAGCGTCCAGGCGTGGACAACTTCCTGAAGAGGATGGGTGAAATTTATGAGGTCGTGGTGTTCACCGCTAGTCTGAGCAAGGTGGGTGTCTGTCGAAACGTCTGCTGAACGCCGACGTTGAACGGCTTGGCTGGCAGTACGCGGACCCTGTGTTGGACAAACTAGATGTCCATCGCGTCGTGTCTCATAGATTATTCCGGGAGAGTTGCTATAACCACAAGGGGAATTATGTCAAGGTGAGTGATCGGGGCGGCTGCAGTCAGGAAATGAACACTAAATTCCTTTCAGGATCTTTCACAACTCGGTCGCCCAATTTCCGATACCATCATCATCGATAATTCTCCAGCGTCGTATATTTTCCATCCGAACAACGCGGTGCCCGTTTCCTCATGGTTTAACGACCCTCACGATACAGAGCTTACGGATCTATGTCCATTCCTTGCGGATCTTGGCGAGGTCCCGGATGTGCGTGGCGTGCTCGATGGCGGGCTCTAGGGAGTCGGTCGGGCGTGTTGGTACATTGGGGAGGAAGCTGTGGCACAGGCCCAGCACACTGTACGCTCTTGACGACGAACTCTTACGGTCTTGTATGCACATGTGCTCCTGTCTTCGTTACAGGCCAATACCAAATGCACCACCTCTAATCCGGACCCCTTTGGTCGGACACAATATAACCTAGTCTTTGCGCCCCGTTCGGTCCAAGTTTCGATTTTTAATTTAAGTGCCTTTGGGCCTGTACAACACCGTCGCACACGCACCCTCCTGCAGAATAACATCACCTGCACTTTCCACTTCCCTCTCATCTGATACCCGAGCACGCATTCCGCAAGCATCGTTATCGTTGTGTATCCATCATTCGCACATACAGCAACATACCTACCCCACGCCCTTCCTACACAGTCGAAATGGACGCCTAATTTTGGAACCCTTCTTGTTCGGACCATCCCTCTCTGTGCTGACCAAAACATACACGTTCAATTTCATCACCGACTCTTCGTCCCATGCATTTCGTGCTACAAAGCATTACGACATATGCCTATGGACGTTTAGCATATTATCGTGGTAAGGAAGAACCGTACCTATTCCGTGTATTGCTGTGGGCACCCCCAGACGCTGAAAGCTCGCTCCTTTTTCTCTACTTCTTCCACTCGTTTGACTTCCCCCCCATTTTCTTCATAAAGCACCGCCTTGGAATGCCTGGACGTCAAACTTTCTTTTATCCCTCAAAAGGTTCCTTGCAGTCGTTTTCAATTTATTTATTATTGTCTGGATACCTCTGGGTTACTTGCGTTTGATGATGTTTTTTTCTTTCTTTTTTCTTCTTTTTTCGTCTATCTCCCTTTTCCTTTATGCTTTACTTCACGACCGTAACGACACTCCAAATGATGTTTACTATGTACCTACCATGCTATCCAGCGACTTGATATTCGTCACGTGTTGTGTGTTGCGTGTCGGATTTCTTTGGCTGTGTTTGGTCACTGTTGTGTTCATGCCACCAAGTATTGGCTGACAAGAACGCGGTCGACCAGTCAGGATGAAAGGGGCGAAGAACGCGCAGCTTTTGCCAGAGAAAGGTGGGAGGAAGGTCCGGCGGCCTATCAGGAAATTATCTGTGTACTAACAAGCTGCCACAGCTCCCGGCGTGGAGTCAAGGGCCCCTTCTCGAGCCGCCTCAGCTTCTGGTAGACAATCCGACGATCGGTACATCGTTCTCCTCAGAAAAATAGATGATCTCGAAAGGATCCATGCAGACGAAAAGAAACGCGTACGTCTTCTTCCATCTTTCTTCTGACGTTTCAAGGGACTTAGAAATACCAAGCATCAAGCAGAGCTCGACAGATATAGGTCACAGATCACGGGGCTAAACAAGGACAAAGTGGAACAGAGTGATCGTTTGGAGAAGCTGAGGAAACAGAATGAAGCGTACAATCTACGCGTGCAGGAGCTCAACAAAGCTAGTGCTGCTGCGCAGGCTGAAATTAAAGAGATGCGGATCAAGCTGCGGATGTCAGAGCACGAACGCGCTCAGCTGGCCGGGAAGCAGAGTGATGTAGGTGAGGTGAGAAAGGCACTTCAGGCCGTGGAGTCCAAGCGGAAGGAGGACGTGAGGGAACGAGATAAGAAGATTGCAGAGTTGGAGAGGGCCGTAGCGGCGGAGAAGAGGAAGCGTGAGATGCTGGAGTCTTGCCTTCAAGATATCAAAGACAAGGCAGACGAGGAAACGACGAAACTGCGTAGCGATACGAAGCGGCTGCAGTTGCAGCTCGAAACTACCCAGAAGGAAAGCCAACAAGCCATCTCCAGTACTCACGCCGAAGCTGCAAGTCGGGAAGAGGATCTAATGGACCAACTCGAGCAATGCAAGGTAGCCCTCAGCTGCGTTGCCGAGCAACATGGTCACCTCGCGTCAACGACAGTACTTACCAAGACCCACGAAGCCTTGAAGACAGAGAACGTGGAGCTCAGGATGTTGACATTGCGCCTCGAACGTAAATTGGCAAATGCTGAAGGTCAAGTTGCCGAGCTCGTGCACCTTATCCGTCGAACACAAGAGCAAAATACGTCTCTGGCGCAGCGGCTGGAGGAAACCGAGGAAGAAGCATCGTTCTACGCGGAGGCTCTTCGCGACTATATGCAATATTCTAATTACCAGCATTCCGCATATACATTACACGCGGCCCTTGCAGGCGTCCATGCTGACATGTTGGAGAACAAGTTGACTGGTCTTGCTATCGCTCTCCAAGACTGCAAGATCACAAGTGACTTGTACTGCATACGTAGTGAAGACCTGGAGCGCGTACTCGATGGGGAGCGCACCAAAAGCAAGGCTTTTTCAGAAGAAGTTGGTCTCCACCTCGCTGATCGCGTGGCGGCGAATACTTGCTTACAAAGACTGCAAGCGGAATTGGCAGAAACGAATCAAGCATTGGCTAGGGAACAGGTATCTCGGGCAACTGCCCACCAACTGGCTGACAAGGCGCAAGAGAGGGTTACGCAACTGGAGGAACACCTGAGGGATGAAGTGTCCAGGCACAAGGACGCAGAAAATCGGGAGCGAGAAGTAGCGAAGAAACTATCTGCACAACTGAGCATGCGCAAGACTGCGGAAGAGGCACTCAATGCGGAGATCGAGCAGTGAGTTCCTTTCCCGCTGCAAGCGGAGGTGGAGGTCGCTTAACGTATTTCTCGAAGGTTGCACCTCGAGTTAGCGGACGCAGCTCGGTTCCAAGATGCATATTACAAGTTGGTTGATGAGACGGCAGACCTGCTGGCGAGGAACAACCTTGCGGAAGAAGAGGCAGACAGACTCAGCAAATTCAATGCAGAAATTCTAGGACATCGCAATCCAGCTCAGCGGATCATGTACGTCGACCGGATCCGCAAGGAGCTTGCGGAAACCAAACAGGTGGGAAGATTGACCCCTTACACTTGGTGCAGGCTTCTCTAACTCGAGCCTGACAGAAACTTGTTGTGTGCACCCGGGAACGGGATGCATTTGTGGCGAGCAACAACGACCTTCGTCACGAGCTTGGCTTATACAAATCCTCGCTAGTCCCAGTGGAAATCAAACCTCGCTCTCAGTTCACTCGTGTTTCTCGAGCGCCGCTAATGGCTCACAATCTAAACTCGGAGAACTTGCAACCAGGCTATTGTACTAGCACCCCGCACCCAAACCAACGCACGCTAATGGATCGTATTATACCCAGTCCTGGAGACATGACATTGGATGAGTTGATGTAGTATACTCTATAGTCTTTATATCTACGTGGTGCTATGTGTTTTCGACGTCACCAAGTTTTTCTTTTCCCACCCACCGATGACGGAACGTATGGTGCTGCGCGGGAGTGAAAGTGGGCTTCAAGTTCATGGAGACACGATATATACATAAATTCTGGTCAGATCATACAGCACTTTGTTCCACCGTGTATTATTGAACGGACAGTGAGATGGCAGCAGGGGCCTAGCGAAGTATGGTGTACATAAAACCGCCGCCACGCTATAGCGTCGCAAGACAGCGATCGCATAGGTGGGAGTGACTGTGGGTACGTCGTGAGATCGGACGCGGACAATATTTCGCGTGAGATTCAGCGACCCCGCTTGGCCCGTGCGTCGGCGACGACCTCCGCCTGAGACTTGAGCCTGAACGGTGAGTTCACTGCCGCGTGCAGACACGTCTTCGTCTGGCTGTCCTGGTCCAAGTTGCCATGCTGCTGCCAAGTACTGTAGACGATGACAAAGCTATGGGTTACATAAAACGTTCCGACCACGATCTTGTCAGCAATTCCAACGGTTGCCCTCTCACCGTCACCAGGCGGTCCTTACGTGTTCGATCTTCACTCAGGCTCTACAAGTTCGACCACAAGAGTAGGAAAAAATAGTATTATTGGGCGGATATGTGGCGGTCTGAGACTACGAGGGTCCTCGTTATGGATAAAGCAACGGGAACCACGATGAGACGGTGAGTCGTTCCTTCCCTGCCGCGCACACGTTTAATAGTTCAAGTCAAAAGGAACAAAAGCAAAGTGAAGGAAGAAGAGTCACAAGCGTCACATGCGATGAATACAACAAGCTATGGCTACCCATCGCTCTTAACCACGGGAGTTTCCTTCTTTTCGTCTTCTGGCGAGCTTTCCTGTGGCTGATGTTGTTGCTGCAGTTGCTGCGATGGTTGTGGTTGCTGTTGAGTCGTCGGGGTTTGGGGTGTGGGAAGGATCTGGCCTTGACCGAGTTGGCCTAATTGGGCCTGAGCCTGGCTAAGGCGGCTCGCAGTGCGGCGTTCTCGATGCGCAATTGGTCAAACCGAGTGTGCGGCACTCTTCCCATCTCCGGTTTGCTTCGTCGGCTCCCGCAAGAGCCGTGTCGAGCAAACTGCGAACGGGCCTCTAGTGCCTTGACATGCCTGGAGAAAACGCGGTCAGAGGGTGGCTCAAAGACGAAGCGAAGAATCATCGTTCCCGGACCGGAAAAAAGTGGACGAAAAAAAAAAAACAAAGAGACCAAGACTCTGATCCCTTCTTTCTCTGAAGGCTCTCTGTGCCTTCCTATTCTGTTCTGCCCGCTTGCTTGACTGAGTTGGCGACCCCCTAGACCAGACTTGGGAGACTGCTGGGTGGACTGATCAGCAGATGGGCCGTTCATGGGCTGCTGTGA
>JANFAE010000687.1:0-41885 GCA_024613145.1 Pisolithus marmoratus | reverse complement strand
TCTGTGTCTATCGGTCGCACAGGACGGCACTGCAGTCACGTCGTCATCTTAATTTTCTCTGCTGTGGAATATAAAACCGGCGCAAGGGATAAGGCTTAGTAGATCGGCGGCGGGCCAGAACAGGGTCGCTTATGCCAGCTGGATGCACTGGGGGCGTAGGCCGCGGCACAGATCGAATTTCACTCGGCGGTCGGTGCTTAGTTATAGGGACAATTGCTCGATGAGGCTGTGCAAGAAGCAAAAAGACGATGCGCCGGAAACGCGCATGTACATTGTATTGTACCATACATACGTACAACATCGAGGAAAGTCCGGGGCGTGTCACGGATCTTGCAAGTGGACAAAATATGTGCTCCGCGCAGTGGGAATGGCCTCGCTCGCCATGGGAACGTGCAGGAACCCGGAAAAAGCGCTTCGGCGGGATAGGATAGGACAGCATCCAGTAGAGCATTGCGCCCAACCGGAAAGTACAGTACATTGGCGCGCCGCTTGAAAACAGCTGACAAGGCTGGATCGAACTGTAAGTCAGCACGTCAGTTTTGCTCCAACGTGCTATTTGACAGGTGGGAGATGGAAGTTCCGGGTAATAGGCATATTGCGAGGCTGTTCAGCTTGATCCCGAGGTGCCAAGTTCATTCCTTCAGGGGCCGACAGGATGGCAATGCAATATGCAATAGAAAACACGTTGCATGATCATCCGAGGTGGTCAGCGCTTCAGCTCAAGCCTGGGCTGGCTCAACAGCCCTGTGCGACACGTTTCGAAAGATTCAGAGATAGTACGGCATTAAGTGTTTCGTCGGAATGGACGAGATGTCCGCATCATGAAACTCTATTGTGTTAGCGGCTAGTTATCGTAAATCTATCGTCCGATGGGGGTGTGGGATTGCAGTATACATATCGGGGTGCAATGTGGCAACGGCACAAACGTTATTGCGCGCCAGCTTCAAAGACAAGACTTTGGCATGTTCATGATAGACGCGCAAAGTCGCAACAATATTATACTTCAGATAATGATAATGATAATGTGGTGAGAGCGGAAGGGGATAAGGACGACGACTTGATTGGCGAGTCTGACAAAAATGATGTAAGAGGTTACCAATCACATCATGGCGGCCGCCCGACATTACGGCAGCGAGACATAATAATAATGGAGATATATATTTATCAAATATTTATAAATAAATAAATAAAGCGGGCATAGTCTTCGCCCAACACCCGCCCGCCTGCGAGCGAGAGAAGGACTAGCGTGTTCTTTTCTTTCTTTCTTCTCTTCTCTTGTCTTCATTCATTCCCATTCCGTTCTCTCTCTATCTTTTGCCATGTCCACAGAGCAGTCAGACCAGCAAAGCACTTCCCAGTCGTGCTCATCCCACATGATGAAGACCACCAAGCGCGGGAGGCCCTATCTCAAGGTTGGCTCTGTCAATGCGTCCTCCAACTCCTCTAACCCAATTCCAGGACACTCTCGATCTCTTCGCAACCCTCATCGTGTCCCTTCAATTGACAACCCACAAGCAATACTTCCGCACTTTTCCAAATTCTTTTACCACGTTCGTTTCATCCCGCCCACACCCCATTCGCTTTCTGAGCTCCCATCTCTCCAGCGACGAAGCAGCTCACAATCTGGCATCCCTGAAATTCTCGCAATCGAACCGCGGGCCAGATCCAAGAGACAAATCACGAATAGTGACGACTACTACTACGACTACCTTCTCCATGACCCGGGATATGGCCAAGGCGATGTGTCAACACTTTATGGATGCCCGTCTGATCGAAAACGCTGCAGATCAAGGCTCAAACCTCTTCAAGGATCGTGGGACTTACGTCCTTACCCCCAAAGGTCTCCACGTTTTAGAGCGGTTCATCTCGAAAAACGGCATCAACTCCGATCATCTGCAACAGGTTTTTACTTCCCAACCCATCTGCGTCAAGCTGTTGCATCTGGAGCGCCGCGCTGCAGATGATGAGATTATCGTTACCCAATCTGTTATCACCGCTCTTTTCCGTCGATTCGTTGGCCGTCAGGCAAACTATCCACCCTCTCATTCTGCTCCTTCGGACGCTTTCCAGGAATACAATGAACGGGCAAAGGGCATCCACTTGAGTAATATTCAGGAGAGGACCCCTGGCAAACCAATCGTCACTAACAAGTACTGTTTCTCCGCTGTCAGTGCGTTGGAGTGGCTCTGCGATTTCACTTCGGTCGTCGGACGCGAGGAGGCCGCAGAAATGGCCGCGCAATTTGTTCGTTTCGGTCTCATCGTCCTTGTCAGTGACAAGAGAAAGAACAACGACTCTGCGATTATCTTCACCGTCCGTGGATCGGCACCAGGAGGCAATTCACCAGTCAGCGTGAGTATCGCCTTTCCCTTACTGCCGGCTATTGTCCTCATGCATATCGTTTCAGGCGCACGGCGAGTTCCGATGCACTGCAAAAGCCATTTACAGAATTACGGATGAAGGGAAACGTGTTGCTCAGTGGGACGAGTCAACCCCCTCACCCGTCAGCTCGACAACCAATCTCCATGGTGACCGTCTTTCACTCGATACCGCTACGATCGAGATGGGGTCAAGGAGTGGGGCCGAAGCTGCTGTTAGCGCTGCAGATGCCAAGATACATCGTCGTATTTCCATGGCGGAGAAGCTCCATGCTTCCTACGAGGCCGGTGAGAAGAAGGGCAACGTCAAGAGCAACATGGATCGCTTGAACTACATCCTTGAAGAGCCTTCTTATCGTGGACTCTTCCGAGACTTTCTCAAAGCCAACTTCTGCGAGGAAAACTTGGCCTTTTGGTTGGACGTCGAGGATTTCAAGCGCAAATTCAATACCACGTCGAGCGCGCAGGCCACTGCCCCTCCCCGAGCTGGAAAGTCTACACCAGGCCAAGTTGCTATGGAACACCATCACGAATCACTCATCCAGACTGCCCTTCATATCTACGACCAATACCTTGCGCCGTCAAGTCAACACGAGCTCAATATCGACCATGGTTTACGGCTCGATCTTTCGGGTTACCTTGGCGAAGTCATAACCAACTTGCATGGGAAGTCGTTCGATGGCCAACTCAATCCAAGCCACTTTAATGCGACGCAGCTGCAAATGCTCATAAAGCTGTACTCACGTATTCAGACCCATGTACTTCGATTGATGGCTACAGATTCGCTGCCGAAGGTACGCACTCCCTTACTCTTTCGTCACGTTGCTGACATGCCGTGTCTAGTTCGTTAAGACCCCGTGTTTTGTGGAAGCACGCCAATGGTTGGGAGAAGGCGGTGGAGCGAGCGACGATGTGTTTTTCCTGACGAGCCCTCATGCACCGCCGGGCCTTGGCGATGAAGAGGCTGGAGGCGCATATATAACCGTTTCCGCGAAGGCGAGCGAGCAGCGCGAACACAAAAGTCAGATACCTGATTCTACTCCACGCTCATGAACGGCAATCATCCGTTCGTCCTCTCACTCCGAGACACTTCCTACGTCATGAGCCTACTACTCTCAACCATCGGTTCATTACCCTGCAATAATTCCGTCGCTACTCTTGCTTTCGATTTCCTTTCATCTTTTGCCAGTGATTCCGGTCCCTAGCCGGGGAGGAGGGACTCGTTTTTTTATTCATTTATACTTCCTTCACGATAATCTTTCTTACGATCGGCAGCATTAGTAGTTCATTTACTTCCATGGGCACGTTTCGGCGTGCTTTTATATCCCCATCGCAACTGGTATACTTTTTCTCTCCTCGCTTTCACAATACACGATGATGATCCTCTATCCGACCATTACATTCGTTTTTTTTTTACGGTGTACCATTTACCAATACTTTACACATACCACTACCTCCCCGCATCGGTACTTGAAGCTTGACTAATGTCCCATAGTCCATAGCATGGTATTATATATCTATTCTGTCTGACCTGGAAGGAATGAATGCCAACGTGGGAGCATTTGGCGTTGTTATGTCACTCGCGTGAGGTATGTAGTATGGAGACACGGATGAACGGTCGTGTCACTCCACAAGTCCCTGGGTGATCGAACTTAGTTTCTCTCTGGAACCCGTTGGCTCGTGGCAGTTGGACCTGCGTTGTACTTCAGACGATGTCGTGGATTTGGAACCCAAGTGGAGATGTACCTCGGCCACCAGACTCGACGGAGGAGCTCGTGGAGGACCCCACTGATCCCTCCCGTAAAGTGAGACGAAAGGCTGCGAACCAGCCCTTCCTCGCGTAAGTGGAGCTCGCCACACGCGGCTTCCGATGAAGCCCATATCCCATTCACTCACCACGCGAGCATCTGCAGGTACAGGGAATACCGGAAGAAACAGGAACAGGAGCACCAAGCTTGGCTTCTTCGGAAGAAGGAACGCGAGGAGAAGCTCTCGCGGGGTGAACCAGTCGGACCGGAAGAGCGCGATCCAACCGCGGAGGAAGAAGTTGGACTTCTTGGCCTACTAAAATTTACTGTCTACGTGCTCTTAATCATCGTCCTCGCGGGCAAGTTCTTCACGGGGAGCTTCTTGTGGGAGTATGATGGGAAGTGGGTCAGGCTGAAGACGTATTTACCTGTGAGTGATGAGTTGTGGTTTCATGTTATATTGAGTTCAGACTCTGATGTTCTCGTTACGCGCCGATGGGAAAACGTGTAGGAAAACAACGGCCGTTTGTTCTCTGAATCGTACCTCGCAACATTCGATGGGAGGGATGAGAATAAGCCCCTGTATCTTGCGGTACGGCGTTCTTATTGCCAGACCCCGAATTTGAGTTGACTTGAAACCAACCATGGTATATTGTTCGTTCACCTTTGAAAGATTGACGGCGATGTGTACGATGTTTCCAGCAACAGGAGGACGTATGGTCCTGGAGGACCCTATCGCCACATGTAGGTCTTGTTCCATTCTATCCAAGTACTAATCAAGTATCTCTTCATGGGACATCGTTCACGCGATCTGCACAGGGCTGGAGTTGATGCGGCGAGGTCTTTTGCTACGGGATGTTTCGCAACACACCGCACCCACGACTTGCGGGGACTCTCCGAGCAGCAGCTTCAGGTGGGCAAGGCTTCCCATGATCATGAATTAGTCACGCTCGATCTCACATGTGTTTGCATTGCAGAGCGTCCGACATTGGAAGGGTTTCTTTGCTGATCACAAGACATACTTCAAGGTAGGAAGGGTGCTTCATCCACCTATTGATCCAGAGAGCCCGATCCCGGAACCATGTGAACCATCCAAAGCACACGCACAACCCACGGAGAATGATCTGAAAAAAGGAAGAAGACTAGTGGAATCCAAGCATTCAGCACCCAGCCACAGAGAACATGCGGAACTCTAGATTAAGCGGAGACGTGTACATATCTAACTAGCATAGTTTGAGTACCGTGTTTTTTTTAAAGGCTGATACGATCAGCCGACTGAGAAGGACGAGTAAACATAGAAGTTTACGCTACGTGGATTAGAACGTGAAAGCCTTAAGTTAGCAGAGTGCAGAAGGGATATCGAGCATGAGATGTGGCTGGGAGTCTAGTGGGATGCAGAGTGGATAACATTAACATGGCCCTGATTCACATGCAGTGGTATCTGCTCGCAAGGTGCTCCGTGGGTTAAGAAGTAATTTCTCAGAATAGGGAAGTCCGCAATGGATCCATTTACCATTGACGTGAATGGACTCTCTCGGTATTTTGCTACGATGATATTGCCTCGCCATGCAGTTGCCTCTCGGAAAGATTTCCCCTGAATCTGAATTTCGCGGATAAACTTGTTGACTGGGAAGGGCATTCCGTCACGAGAAACGATCGGGTAGAATATGACATATGGATGGGTAAACTTCTTGTTCATGCAATCCAATGCTTCCACAAGCTGATCCGGCATTCCACCAATGTGAGCACCACGGAATACTGTTCGCAAGTTACTTACGTGATAACTCCAGGCGCGAGACCCAAGGCCCTCGGCGATGTAGTCCATATAGACTTCGGGATGAGGCATACGGACGGGCAGTCCGCTGTAGGGTGCTAGTGGGTCTTGCACCGCGGTAGGGCTAGTCGTGAGGGGAACCATATGAGGATTGCGACCGTCAGACGGGAAGAGGATGGCTTCAAAGGACACAAGCTGATCCATCAGGAGAAACAAAACCAAAAAAAGGTAGCGATAGAAGTATCTGGGAGTACTCGAGTGGAGGAAATTGTCTGGGGGACTGTCGGGTCATGTTCGAGTGCTTTATATCCCTACAGCTAAGAAACAATGCGATTACTTGCGGTCACATTTCTGTGACGGAAAATGAGCTGTGATGGGTTATCACAAAGCTAAGCGGCAACTCACCGCACGGTCTTTCCACATGAACCAAACTAACTCAGGGGAACACTTAAAAAAAAGGAAGAAAACGCACGGCCAGACACGCGGCCATCGATCGCTAATTACCACACGCATATTGTCGAGTGACAAGCTTTGATCTTCAAGACAAGATAGCATAGGTACCTGCGCTCCAGCCTTCTGAAAGCATTCACACCGTTGAGGTCGAGGATTATCTCTCCAACCAAACTCACCGACTACTCTTGGCCAGTTGTGGTGAATGTCCTCTAGTAGACAACGTAATGGTTTGGACCGCGGCTGAATGATTAATGGCGTTGGGACCCTGGCAGGTACTATTTTGCATTATCGGTTAATTAGAACAGATAGTTAGAACGTGCATGTCAGCCGCCGTGACCAGAACGCATTGAACAGTTTGGGTTGCGTTAATCGCAAAGGGCCAGGCCTCGGCGATCTCGTCTGCGGTGTAGGTTGATCAGCTGGTACAACCGTTAGTTTGTTTTCATCCCCGTATGTCTCCTCGGAGCATACTGCAGTGCAATCAGATGCTTCAGTCGCTTTCAGTTGGAGTACAGAGTTCCACGCTTTATGGCTGTGTCAATTCTCGGTCCGACCGATTGAGCCCGCGCCAGGGACCGCACTAATCGCTGGTACCCTAAACGTTGTTGTTCGGTGCCAAAAGCCTCTCTCGAAATGGCGTAGACAACAAGGTTTTACTCTAAGAACACCCAACTTTTTGACAAAGACCTGTCATAGTACTCGTGCTGCGTCTAACATTCACTCCGCGAACGTTACAAGAAGCATTACATGGTCGATATATCATAGCTGGTGCTGTCTTCCATCACTGAAATTACCTGTGCTGAGGTCCAGAACGATTCAGAGACAACCGATTCCATGGTCCACATTCGATCACATTTTGGCTGCACGTTTTTCTTGCCCCCCTTGAAAGGTGCGTTTCATTTGCAAGTCGCCAATGCCGGGGCCCAGTGATTTGGTCCTGTTGTGTGTTCTCCGTTGAGTGAATGTGCCCGAGAATTTTATGTATTCATGACCACTCCTCGCCAGTTCTGGGGATTCAGTGGATCATTGTGATGCCGCCAGTGGCGCCCGTTCATGTAAGAAAACCTAGGCTCTCGACTCGCACCCGCATGGAAATACCTGTGATGGCTCTGGACCACCGGGATCTGCTGTGCCAGCCTCCCTGCATGGGACGAGCGGGAGTATCGCTCGTCAGGACTACATTCCGCCGGTTGATCCAGAGATCCCTCCTCGCGGAGCCTGCTCATCCCACCAAAGTCAGAATCTCTCCTGCCAGCTGCCGCCGTTGTCCAGCTATACATGAACTACGCGAAATACAGTGACCGCGGTTCATCTAGTATAGGGGTTGGCAAACTGAAATCGTTACTGCGGGAGGGACGAACCGTCTCGTTAAGCGATATTTCGTGGTTATTTGGTCACTGCAGTGCCTAGGCGATCCAACACAAAACCTCCAGCTTCTTAGAGTGATTTGCCTAGAAGATGTACATAACGAGGTAACCCACCTTTGAAGCTGAAATTCGCCTGAGCACCCATGTTATACCATATAAGGCAGTCGCGAGGGCGGCTGTCGTGCTCTGGTGCAACGGTCTTGACGTTAGTACTAACCGACCGAAGCTGCGCGCGAGTACAGCACGACACAGTGGATCGTCAGTGTTACCCTCAAGTCTTATCCAAAAATGAGTGCTGGTCGAATATTGGTGGCCGCCCAACTCTCATCTCTTTTTTCGTTCTCAAACGCACCATCCGTTGTACTTCAATCTTCCAGACAAAGCCTACAAACAGTCTCGCAACCTGACACGGATGTCTATCCAGAACACGCAATTTCCTCCTCCATATACCACACGCTACACGCCGGGCCCATCCTTTTACGCGTTATTCACGGAGGTTTGATTGTGGAGCTCATATCCCTTACAACGCCCGTTCTTCCAATACGCTTCGTCTTCCCGGCGTCGGTCGTCTCAACGCCCGCTGTCTGTACTTGGGGCGAACAGGAGTTGCATCTATTGGCCGTCACCGTTACTGGCTCGCTTTATCGTCTGGTATTACCAACTACCAACCCAACTCGGCTGTGGCATGACGAAGCAGCGAGAAATTGGTGCAGGGAGTACATCTTAAAGAACGTCTCAGATCTGTCTGGCAGCATTGTTCACATCCAGGGTCCGCACGGTATAGCCATAGGGCTCGGAAATGGATCTCTCCTCAGAGTAGAAGTGGAACGCATCGGCGATACAGTTAGTGATGGTGCGTACTTGCAGGTGACTGAGCAGCGTTCCGCTCAAGATATTTGCAGATCTCTGGACAGAGACCGTCAGTCAACCAAAGTCATTTCTGGGCACGTTCACGTCCTACATTCCAGGCTTTCACTCTGGCACCAATGCGGCACCGGAATTCCTTTGCGTGGCTGGTCTACCTGAACCAACTGAGTTTGGTTACATATGGACCCTTTCTCGTGATCGCACTCTGCGTCTATGGTCCGCTAGCCGTGGCTGTGTAGCTTCGAAATCCCTTTCGTTCCAGGCAGATGCGGCGAGTGGCAACAAACCTGTTTTGCTCAACGGAGATGCTGGCAACCTTCTACGCGTATACTCTCTTTCTCCGAACGGTGAAAAGCCATTTGCTGTGGCCTTCACTCCAACGCCAGATGACCCACATTGCGGTGGGTATTTCCAGATCGTGGACTCATCATCAGATCAATTGCATGAACTCCGAACCATCGGGTGTTCCCCCACCAGCGTCAATTGCCATTTGCAGGACTTCATCCTCAATAACGGTGTCCTATACACGTTGTGGGAGCGTCACGGCACATCGATGGTTCAGTCAATCAAGCTGGATGCAGGTAGCCTCATGGCCGTAAATGACGCAGCATGGGAGACGTCTAGTTATGGTGAAGAGACTGACTTGACACCGGCATATCTTGATGAAGTTCTTCTTGCTCCAGGCTCGTTGACGGAGAAATTCATGGAAGTCATCCTCAGGCCAGGAATTTTTTCGCCGTTAACGATCCGTACAGCCTTGGAGCAATATATCGATGCATGCCTTTCTCTCCCCGGCCCTCCTCCCCCAGAGTTAATGTCTTCCTACACCTCGGTAGCGGAGAACATTGTCGCCGTGGTGGGCTGCACTGTAACGTTGGTTCAAGATCCCCACACAGGGGCTACCCAGCATGACCGCTACTGGAGCGCCCTGAAACGTGATTGGGAAGGGTTCATCGCTCGTTGTCGCGAAGTGGAACGCAGCGCGCGGTGGCCACTTGTACTGAGTAAGGGTCAGTACAACGACGAAGTGATCGTCGTTGAACGTGAACGAGTTGGTGTCGTTGCAAGGGAAGACTTGCCTATTACTATCCATCGATACCTCAGCGACACTCTCCCAGTAGAGTCCCACTTCTCGATCTTAGACATTGCATGGTCACTCTGCTGCAAAATCGGAACAGAAGTTCTCCGAAACCTGGAGAGTAATATCGTCGATGTTCTGCACCAAGAAATTGCCTTTTCCATCGTTGACATCATGGTAGACCAAGTGCGACGGTCTGATTTTAGGGAGATGCTGGGTGAAAGCACACAAAATTGGGTGGTAGCGAAGTTACAGGAAGTGGAGGATTTGGAGAGGAGCATCAAGATTATTCTCGACCTTGCTGCTGGCTTTGACTTAGAGATCAAGCGAGAAGAGGATGAAGTTGAGCTGCTTTTGCCCCCGGCTCGATCAGAGTGGAAGGCTGCAATTGCTGCCAGTTACATTTCCACTTCACTGAACGCTCGTTATGATATCTGTCTTGCGCTCACGATTTTACTATTTTTCATGGCAGATGACCTTGGAGAATGGGACCCATGCCTGCTGGAGGAAGTTTTTGCAGTTTTCCGGGGACTATCCATGTTACGCTACATTGCCCGACAGCCAACCGTGGATCAAAGTCATGATCGCCAGTCATCACAAGCTGCGTCCACGGATGACGTGATCGCTCGTATGGGTAGTATGCAAGTATCGGGGAATCAGCCAAACTTTGCCCCTACCCTTTCCCTCGTTCACCGCCTGATTTCACAATCAAACGAACATGTTGAACTGCCGAGTTCCGGCCACCGGTTCCTTGATAACACTGGGCTACTCCAATCCACTTCTCCCGCACACGTTACTCACTATGAGGCCTCATTCTGCGAGCGTCTACGAGACCTTGGTTATTACCAAGTTGCGAGAGAAATGCTTGCGTGGCTTCCCAGGACACCCGGTGTCACTTTCGTGACGGCTCGGCTGTTCATTAACCTCGGCCGCGGCGACGATGCTGCCTACTTATTGGAAAAACTCGCTGGAAGTTTTGGTACGTTTCCACTTCCTTTGATATGCGGATTGCCTCCTTATCATGCGTAACAGGGCCGGATAGCGGCTTATCGTTTGAGGATGCGGAAACTCTAGCTGTAGTTCTTCCTAGGCAGGCACTGTACGATTCTGAGTTCAACTTCTATTTGGAAGCATCCTCAATTTTCAGGGAGAACGGTCTCACGCAACATGAAGTTGGGTTCCTTCAACTTGCTTTATCCGTAGCACCTCCAGAGACCAACACCCCCGACTTGTGGTATGGACTCGTCCGTGGTCACATCGACCTAGGCTTCTGGGAAGAAGCGTATTCGGCGATCATTGCAACGCCCTTTGATAGCGTGTAAGTCTGGCCTGGTACACATTTCAAGGCACAAATTGCTCAGTCTTTTCGCACCGCAGACGGAGGGAATGCATATCGCAATTGGTATACCGGATGTGCGAGGAGAATGCTGTCGAAGAGTTGATTTCCCTCAACTTTGGGGGCTTCAGTTCCGAGGTAGACGACGCCCTTGCATTCAAGGCACGCAACACGGATCCTCGTGTTCGTCCCTTCTACTCGAGGATACTATACACTTGGTACACGCGGCGTGGAGACCATCGAAGTGGTAACTTTCTTACTTTGCATATCACCAAGGAAGTTCTATCTAAGCCATTGGTTACCCAGCTGCACGGACCATGTACATGCGGGCACATAAGTTGCAGGAGATCTCCGGAAGCTCTGCTGAAATAAGCTCCTTAATGGACGACCAAGCGGAGTCATACCTGCTTGCCATTAATTCTCTTTCGCTTCTCGAAGAGAAGAAGGCCTGGTTCGTCGTGCAGACATTTACAAACAATGTGCACGAGTTAGAGGTGAGTTGTTAACCCGTGTTGAGGAAATCCTTCAATACCAAACTATACGAAAGTCTAGAAAACGGCGAAAGCTTATCCAGAATCTCCCTTCTTCGAGCGCAGGTGGCGGCTCGGAAATAATTGATCTCCATGCCCTTCGCTTCGATTACACACTGCTTTCTGCAAAGAAGCACTTGGTACATCGTGACCCAACATTGCTTTCCGCCCCAGGTAATTTCCATCACTCGAGCTGGCACCTCAAGAAGCTCAATGTTGTGACAGAAGCCCTGTTAACACCACCTCTTGTTATCCAGCGGCTTGGACAAGCAAATCAATTTGACTTTGCAATGACGACAGCTCGTGCTCTGAACCTTGATATGAGTGAATTGTTCGTCATGCTTGCGGTGCAATGCATGCGGCTATCACGAAATCCAGACGCCATTTTGTAAGTGTTGATTTTAATTGTACCCGTGTTTCAAACAAAGTACTGCCTCTGAAAACGTTTTCGGACCATTTTCCAATTGCCCCAATAGTCAGGAAGATGCCTCCGACTGGCTCCTGACAGATAACGCTGCATCATGGCCCGGATCGCCTGCGGACCGAGGGTGGCGGTACCTCAAGATGGCGCTGGAGCGTCACGACGGACCAGAAATGGACTACAGATATAGCAAGGCAACGTTGGAAGCAATACTCGCGCACGACAGCAGTTTGTCACCCCCGCCTTGGCTGGTGCACCTCTTAGAGGTTTGTCGATTTTCAACGTGTTGTTCTTCGGTTTTGCAATTTACCCGTAGTTTGGGGGTGTGTTTTTTATATATATTTAAATGGACATGAGACCTTCACGTTACTTCCGTTCGATCATCGGTCCCTGTTGGTGTTCTGATAGGCATTAGGGCGGGTGGTTATTGATTTCAATTGATGCTGACGCCTTTGCTAGGACTATCACCACGAATATCTCGTCCGGACAAGCCTTAAGTTCGACGCATTAGAAAGCGCACTCGAACACACACTCTCGCTCGTCCGAAAAGTGAGTTTCTTGGCCAATATCCCTCTTACCTCATCCCCTTCGTGTCCCTCACATTGCGCGTAAATTACTCACACGCCACTACAGGCCGACTCTAAACTGTCCCGTTCTCCTGCAAAAACGCCAGGCGCAACATGGTTGCCCTACACTCTGATTGACCAGGTGCTTGCCGCCTCAATTTCCCAGGGCGACTTGAGCGCACGCGGGCAGGTACTGCGGAAGGAGCTGCAGATGGAAGTGAGCAATCGTGTGAAGAGAATGCAAAAAGCCAGTCTTTTTTCAAAGTGACGTGGATTGCACTCGTACGACGACCTTGGCGCTCCTAACGGAACAAGCATTATTGTTGCATAATGTATAGCTGGGCCTGTGTACGATGCCAGGAAAGACGGCCCTTTTTCTTTTTCTTCCCTTTTTTGGCCGACTTTTTCATAACCAACCTACCGCCTTTCCTGTGAGATACCTGACACCTCACATATTCTCGGGTAATCCCCTACTTTGTTGTCTCAAATGTTGACTATATCCGCCTCATCGGGGATACAACTCTAAAGCTGTTGCAGATTGTTGCCCACGGAGCAGCGCTCTTAAGCCACTCCCAGAATTTCAGGCAGAATCACTACCTTATCTTATCGAGTTGTGATCTGAACGAGGGGTGCAGCCTTACGAAAGAACGTGGTCAGCAAAGCCTGACGCAAAATATTCACAGCTGCGGCAAGCATTGTCAGATGTCGATGAGGTCCAATCCGACAACTTGTCGCCTGAGGAATGCAAGTGGGTCCATCCTGTCCTTCAAATGCCCAAATATCGACATCACTCTGAGTGTGCGTTCTGCTTAGTCCTGTTAAATGCTTGACCAAGTGGTGGCTAGGCAGAAACGGGCGTACCGATCGATCGCCACGACCGACTGTGCGCGGCGGCCAGTGCCATGCAAGAGCTGCATCGCTCTCATCGACACATAACTACTAGAGTTGGGTATACATCAACGAAACTCAGAGCACCCCCACTGCGTATGCTATGGTCCCCTCCATGCCAAGACGCGTTTGTGGCTGCGTAGCTTATCGCAAGTGTTCCCCGTCGTACAGCATGCCACTCAGAACGAAAGGCAATAGCACAAACATCGCCAGATTTCTCTGTCATCATGAACACACGTTCACAACGGATCCCTTCGAAACGAACGTGCCATGTCAGTGGGCGTTCCATGCGTCCTCCTGCCGGAACACGTAGGAGGAATACGCTCGATCGTGGCCTGAATGGACGAACGAATTTACCGCTGTCGTCCATGGATTGGATAAGTCATCCAAGTCGTGGAGACTCGAAAAGTGATTTGAAAGTTCAGTGCCAGATCACGTCGAGACTGCTGCGTACAAGTACGCGGAGGAAAGGAAACAATGTTAAGACCTCGGAGAGGACGACAGATTCATTAAAGGTGCTGTGGACTGCGTCGGACTTTCCACGTGCGTACCACCGTTGTGATGACAGGTATGCAGCGGCTGGGGAGATGTTGCACTGTTACCTATGAACTTCAATGGCTGTTCTTGCTGCAGCCAAGTTCGCCACGATGTTCAATTCACGGGCTGCCAGCGAGATCGAGAGTAATAATCAATCGGCGAAGTAGGCCAATGTGCAGGAACATAGCTTGTAGGCCGCACCACGGGTGCCGTGTCACAGTTCAAGTTGTAATATCTGAAATGACAAAGGCCTCGGAATTGTCTACATAAACTGTCCTTGGGCTCTCTGGGTTGACCCTGAAATACGGTTTGCTGACAGGCTGTGCGACTATTGTAACAGAATATTATTGGGGTATGTCACGACTAAGCGTATGACACTTGTTTTGAGTCCCGATCCCTGCCTAATTACAGCGACAGCCTGCGTTCTATGCAACCTTGGTGACCGGTGAACGTTGAACTTCGACAGGTGAGGCATTCACCTGATGTCATAGGCGACATCATATAGTGCTCCAATAACGCTTACTGCAGTGTGGGCATGCATCATGGAAGCAGCGTGGATACGGGGTAATTACACGAAGTACGTTCCGACCGAACGGCGCCAAGTTGTAGCCTAATAAGCTATCTAATACCTCATCCTACTAATACTCCCCGACTCGGAGGCGCCGCGACCGTGTTTTAGGCGAGCCAATCTTATGGACCTCCATTTGCGGACGGCTCGGTATTATTATTTCAGGTGTGCAACAACCCAATCAGAGCCCACCATTCGCAGTTTCTTAGATGCGGCACTCCCAGCGGCTGAGCTCTTTAAGCATCGGGCTTCAGGCTCGACAGGAGCAACGCGTGCTGTAACCAGACTGTTGTCTATCGACCTAAACCTTGGAAGAATTTGAGGTGCAACGAATGATTACTGTAAATATGTGAGCATAACGACTAAGTTATTCGCCTCCGAGTCGCTCCCGCACAGATGCTGAAGCTTATCGTCGTCCGAAGTTAGTTTTCACGATTTTCAGCCATTTTCAATGTGATGTGGACAAAACAGTGAGACCCCGAGTACATATGTAGTAGACGCATTACTTAATCACTCGATTTAAACTCGATGTCCAGCACATATATTATAGCAGAATTGACAATGGTCTTCCATGCAAATAGTCATATCATGGATGTCCCGAAGTACGAAGTACTATGCTACATAAATTAAAGTAGGTAGTCTGGTGTGATATATGAATGTGCACCAACCGGTAGTATTGTCGAAGTCCGCACGCTTGAGTCGTTTGTTCGAACTCCGCCCGGTACTGCCCAGGGCTGACTCAGCACACCCCTCAAGTTGGTGAGGGTAGGTAGCGCCCTTGTGCACTCAAAGTCTTACACAGCCACCTTAAAATTCTCAAATGTCTTGAAAAACAGGAGGGTGTCATTTCTGGGGAACCCAGTTCTTCACTTATCGTAAAAAAATTACGGGAATATAGGATCTATCGACTGTTGACAACTGAGTGCTGCGTTGTTGTGAAGTACACTTCTCTGAAAACCAGTCATTATAATACATCGTGCAACACAACGGATATAGACAGCGAACCAGACAGCTACGAGTGATATCGTGCAGTGATATATATGCATAACTGTGCAAAACTGTGGAGACCTGAAGGTGTATACATATGGACATGATGGAGGTGAGGGCATCGCAATGTCGCACAGGCCTACGACGAGTTCAAGAAACGAAGAGGGATACAGATCATGAAATACATATACCACCTATCCAGCCCATAAACCAAAAGAGACGGTCATTATGTGCAGCGTCCATGTTCCCTCCCCACCACACTTGATAGATAGTGGGTGCTCCGTCTACGTACGTCCACACCCGTTCATTACCCCCTCCCGCCCGGAGGCCGCTGCATCGCGTTCAAGAAATTCACCCATTCTGCCTGGCTCACAGAAGGCCCCCACATTGTCTCGCTCTCCACGGGATGATATACCCCCGCTCCTGTCCCCCCGGCATACCCTCCACCAGTATACCTTCCGCCGGCACTGTGCGAATGGTGATGTCCTGGATCTCCCCCAGCGACGTAAGGCTGCCGCGGCGACTCAGTATACTGTTGGCGTGCAGGGACCGTATAATGCCGCGACGGTGAAGGATCATACGGAGGCGGAGGGTGCGTCGTAGCACGTGTATTGTATGTATCCGCATACGGCGTACTAGTTGCGGTCCCTCCACTGGAATCGCTGGTACCGGAATTACTTGTGGTGCGCGCATCAGAGTATCCCGCAACGGGTACCGAGGGCACTCCACTTGTATCGGGTGTAGACCCAGGGTGGATAGTCCGTGTGGCTGGATCTCCATACATCTGCGACTGAGAATGTAGTGTGTATGGGACAGGGGGTGACACAGACGGTACCATTGTCTGTATTGGTGGCTGTGTAGATGAAGGACTGGCAGCGTAGCCTACGAGCGACGTTGATGATGACGACCCGGCAGGCGGGAGTCCCCTTGTTAAACTGCTCATGCCTACACCCATGCCCACTCCGATACTGTAATCTGCCGAAACCCGGTGGTATCCTTGCGGGCTGCCAGAATGTCCCGTTCCGGGGGAACTTACGTTCCCACTTCCCATTGGATTTGGCGAGTCGGCAGAATTCGTGCGAGGATATTTCGGCGAATCGTGATAGGGGAATGCGAGTGTTTTGACAAGACTCAGCACCCGCGACTTTTTCTGCTCCCTGTCCGCCTCGTCCTCGTTTACAAAGTCCGACGAGTACAGTGGTTTGAGAGCGTTCAGAATATCAAGTGCCTTGTCTGCAACGGGTGCACCCTGGCTCAGCTCCAGTGTTGTGACCGCCTTTTGGATGTTCGCCCTGAATAACGATGCACCAGGCTGCCCCGGATTCGCGACGAGTTGGAAGGAAAAGAACATAGCTGCACTGAACACATGGAATGGCCCCCAGTTCATGTGACCGGGCACTGCAAGCGAAGCATTGGCAAGGAAGTCAGGACGTGCTTGACCTACCAGGGTAATTAACTTGTCGGCAGACCCGACGGCAATGTCGAGCGAGTTGGTAACCTTGAGTTCTTTGCCGTCTTTTGGCACAGAATTGGAGGAATTTCCGGTGGCTGATGGTGAATCCTTGTCGCCGTCCTTGGGAGGTTTGGGACCTCCGGAGGGTGCGGTGGCGTAGGGACGATGAAGGGTAAAACGAATGTGGTAATAACTAGTGCGGATGATAACGCTCTGTACGCCGATCCGACGCGTAATCACATCAGGGCTTGCAAGGCTTCGGGCGACCTTGAACTCATCTAGATCGAGTTCCGAGGGCAACGCCTCCATCCATTGCGTCAGCGAGCGGTCATTGGTCTGTACGACTTCATACGGAACGGACCGAAGTGACACGGCACTGTCCATGATATCACCCAGGATATAGGCAAGGCGGAAAAGTGCAAGGTTGGGAAGATATATGCGCGGTTCAGAGGGGTATAGGATGGGGTCGCTGGCACAGGGTAATTGCGTGTCGAAATGATGAGATGCAATCGCAAGGGGGCGACCGAACATGAAGGCTTGCCATCTGCAAGGGCGTGAGTCTTAATGACGAGTCGGCGTGGTGACCACTAACCTTTCTAGTAAGATGATATGCCACCAAGCCCACCGACGTCTCTCTGCGACCTCCTTGGACATGCGCCATTTAAGGGGATCACGATGAAGACCCATGGCAGTGCCGATACTGATAAGCTCACCGCGGACGGTCCATATTTCTTCGCTGTCGGTCTTGCTGAGGGTAAGGTAGTGGCAACGTACGAGTAAGCACTCGACAAGTTCTAGACTGTATGTTTTGCACTCTGCACGATGCCGATTGAGCGCTGTGCGCATGACCTCGTAGAATTTTCTACCCAACTCCTCGTGCGTCTCGTTGAGATCGGACACAAGTCGGTGGTTTGGAGGTAAGTAATGAACTGCGACGGCCATGATGTTGCATAGAGTGGCGAGTGTGACACGGTCTGCGGATGTACCGGCCTTGAATCGTTCCCATGCAGCGGTGAATGCGGGGCGATTGACGTGTCTGTATATCCAGTTGCAGTATTCAAAGTAATAGGTAACGAGGCCGTCCATGATTTCGACACTGGGCAAGTGTGCGATGAGATCCTTGTCATACTCGCTAGAGGTCGTGAAGTCATCCGTGATGTCCTGGCTTAGATGTCGATCTCCCTCATCTGACTGTCTGTTTGAGTCAGTCTGGAACGGGGATGTGAGATCACTGAACGAGAATGGTGCGGAAGGAGATAGGAAATACCATAGCGAGATGGGTGACCGCGGCTGTTGGGCCGGCGTAAAAGCCCTGGTGGCCATGGCTTCCCAGCATGCCTGGAGCGTTGTCCTTGTCTGAAGTATCACCATCTGTTGGCTCTGTCTTAGGTGATATCAAATTGGGGGGGTTGTCGAGTGCACGTTTAAGATGTGGTGGGAGGGATGTGTTTCCTGGACGGTGGTTTGCGATGATGTAGGTCTCTAGGAGAGAGACAGAGTGCTTTAGTCGTACAATTTCTTGCATTGGATCGACTCTACTGGCGTTTCTGCACAAGAATGCTTGAGGGGTGGAAAGAACCCGAGAGGACTAGCAAACGCACTGGTCGTCATTTCGTGACTGGATTCCACTTTCGTGAGCACGGGCATCCTGGTAACAAAGTGCAATGGTGCCTTGCAGATGCCTGGTGAGTTGAAAGAGCCAAAAGGACAAGAAAGGACATTGCATCATACCTCTGAGGACACAGCTAGAGCAAGGCCGATTTCTGTGGGAAACGTTTAGAGAGTGCACGGCGACCAAGGGTGGGCCCACCTGTCGCACTTGAGTTTGCTGTTTCTGCAAGGTTCGCAGTTGATGGCCTTCCTCGCGCGCTTCGTTGGAGGTCTCGCATCTTGTTCACCTGGTGGTGGAGATGTTCTGGAGCGTACGTTTGACTTGTTCTGGTGCTGCTGTTGTTTCTGGCGAGGATTTGTGGATGCTGAGGACGGATCGCTGGTGTCGTCTGGCATGACGTCGGGGTTGGGATGAGGAGAAGAAGAGACAAATCACACACATCCCACTCGACCGAGAAGGAGGACAACGTTGCAGGACAATCCCGATCAGGAAATACTAACCATCTCAGGTACACGGAACTTTTTTTCCCCTATACATATATGTTTGTATTATGTAATTTGAATATATATTTTTTCGGCGATCAGCGATCGACGAATTTCGTCCGAATTTGAATTTCATTAAATTAAATCTCAGCCGCACCATCCCCACATGCCGCAAGGACACTTCAAGATCTCTCGTGTGTGCTAACTAGTGACAGGGAAGAAAAGAAAAAAAAAAGAATACAGACTTGATATTACGTCATCGACGTCTTCCGCCGGTTTGCACGGGGGTCATATGCAGAGAGCAGGGTCGACACCTGTCGATGGTCATCTCATCACACGGTGCCGAAATCGAATCGGGGGGGATGACATTTGTACGGGCACGATGCAACCTACTTTGGCATACACATCTGTCATTCAGCATCAGTTGACCAGTACATTCTGGGCCAACCACTTCACTCCCCAAACGACGTTCCTAATACCGACGCAAACTTTGATTAGCCACCCTATCTTAGTTCTGATGAGCGCCCACCTCGCCACGCGTTCCGATTTCACGTCCTCCACCCCAGCGGCATTTTCAGACCATCATATCATTTCCTACTCAATTTCCAACATTCAATGCCATCATTAAACCTTGGCAGGGTCACCGTGCCCGCCCTGCTCCGTTGCTCCCCGAAGGCGGACTTGCCAGCAACTCCATCATGCTTCTCCACAGCCAAGTACGTTGTCAACGATATCCAGTCACCCCCCAGTTCGGTACGGGGCGAGTCAACTAGAAGAATGGTGGCGGTGGCTTAGCCAAAGTCCGCGTAGTGGCCACCCCACAAACACCACTCAAAGCTCCCAGCGGGCACACCGGAAAAACCGTTTAAGTTGCGGCTTCCAACTCTTGTTCGTGCATCGTGTCCACTCTTCACGGCGGTTGGGTCATCGGGTGTATTTGTCACAACCGAAAATTGACACATTTGGGTTGCAGCCTCCCGAAATTCGAACGACTCCACACAGCTACCCAACTTCCTCCGAGTTGGCTATGTCGTCGTGATCACACATTGAGTAGATGTTTCTGAAAAGGGTTTCGCCACACCCATGGTCATCCCTGTACGGACATGACGGACTTCTGTTGCCCTTCTTGTCTTCCTTTCTTTGATAGATAGGTCAGTCTTCTTGCTTCGATCGTTCGCAGCAGGACCAGTTTCAGCACCAGGAAGCCTTCCCCGCCAACTTGGCACCAGTACCAACGGCTCACATAGACATGTCTGGGTAACTTGCCATACATACCAGTCCCAGCGTCGGCCGCAACACGGGGAATACATAAGCCCAAGTTGCGTGCCGCCGCATGGATGTTTTCATAGATATGTACTTCTTGGCCAACACCGCTATCAGCGCCTGCCGTGCCGATGTGGAGAACATGTTTATATGGATCGAAGTGGGGTCGAGGAGTACCATATCAATCTCTCTCGCGTGTCCTCTATCACAAAGGTGTCAAGTAGGTTGATCCTGCACAAGACCATCGCGGCGGCTGTTCCTCATCTGATCGACTGGGCGACAATGACATGTCCGTGACAGCTGCAGTCGACGACGCCAGCGGACATCCAAGGCGAGCGCTCGTTGGTCGGACACGAAGCATTCGGCGTGTCGTACCGTCGTTCGTCCGACTCGGCCTTCCTGCAGTCCCTCTAGGTAATGGGACTCGCACGCCCTTCTTTACCAGCTTTTTGCTATACGTCCACTTGAATCGCTCACAAACTCCTCGGAGGTTCGGAGGTGTCAGCCAGGGTCAACCCTGAATAAATGTCGACGAATACAAGATCGGCTCACCCCCTCGCAAGTACTCGCTTAATACAACACAAATGTCACCCTCGACAAACCAAAGTACAAAATCTGATGAGTACTTCCTACGTCGTTGGGGCCCACTGACCCAGGGCTATCCAGTAAGTGCCGATGTCATACTCAACCACGCGATTGTAAACTCCTCGGAGATGTCGAGACTTCCGAATCGACCCGTGGATTCGACGGGTTTCGGCGTTGCAACGTCGAGCTCATTGCCCAGGCTTCCTCGAATGGTGGGTTGCCATGTCGTACTCGTCATTCACTTACATATACACGTAATAAAGGAGGTTGCAGATAAGGACGTACCATGTCTGGGCTTATGGTAGATGTTGAGAGCTGAGTTCTCGATTGAGAAGACCCACTAAGTAACCGCTACACACAGAAGTTCATCGGTGGCAGTGTGCATACGCCTAGCTACTGTGGCAACTGCGGCGCTGTGGCTCCACCATAGCCAAAGTCCGAATATCAGTCTTCTTTTCGATGTGGCTGAAAAGGCAATGGCTCTAGGCGTCTAGTACTCACCACGGAACACCCATACACATGGTGACAGAGCCCACGTAAGTAACTTCATACTTACTCAACATTCAACACTTGATGGGGTGTACGTGTGTGCGCTAGAAACGCGGGTGGATTCGAAACGTGTTTCGCGATCTGTTCGGGCGTTCGGCCTAAATACCGACTTTCGTATACCTGTCATAGACTTCTCGGGCTGTGTGGCACGGAACACTAGATACGATGAAGAAGCAGTCTGCAGCTGCAATCCGTCTTGGTGAAACTCGGGCCACACGTTGGTGTGGCGACTAGTTCTTGATACGTAGGTGACCGCTTGGTCCTCGCATCACATCTCTGGGTTACGGGCGATGTGATGCGCTTGATCATCAATCATCGACATCCACCAATGCTTGTTTGCGCGTTTAGTGCGAATGGTTTAGCTAACTGTACACTACGTTGCCAATAATATAATGTCCAAATCCCTAAATGCATTGCGTATGCGACAAGAAAACAGTTCCCTGTTCGTCCCGATGCCAGTCCCCTCCTTCCCTCCCCCGAAGCACTTATGCATGCCAAAAGCTGAACACTCCTCGAATGGTGGCTTGCTTGTTACAAACAAGCGGGTATACCGAGTCTCCCCCCTCTAGCGAAATTTTACGCATACCACTCGTACATCTTCACCTCCTCGAGTGGACGACTATTAGTACCTAGTAAAAGGATATCAACACACAGCCGTACTCTTTGGTGCGCAAAAACATGCTCCCCCCGAGAAAAAACCAAAAAAATAGGATAGGAGAGAACGACCCGAAATAGAAATGTGGCTGGGTACTCACCTGCATGGTGGTACGGACGACCGCTAGTCTTGTGTCCCCACCACATCACCGGTGACCACTCATCAATCAGATTCGCTAGCGTTTGTATGTGCCCGTACGCCGCCGGCTGCGGCCCGGACCGCCTGACGATCGCAACGATCGTAAAAATGAAAGCAAGGAGGAAGAGAGCTCCTGTCAGGTTGAGAATCTAGGACAGAGGTGGACAGGAACTGTGTCAGCCATATAGGCTAATAATGTCGAGATGAGACATACCTGTACCGGGAACATGCTCACTGCAACAGCCGTTAGAAGATCTGATGTCGCAGTCCCCGCTAAGTTGATCGCTAGGCCCAGCATCCAATCTAAAATATCTGTCAGCTTCGCATGCACGTATTATCGCCAGACTACCTTCTGAGCACTAGTTCACCCCCACCAACAGCAGGTGACGAGAACGAATGCATTTCTGAGGACACGAGTGACTCACGCAGTAACGGCTTCGCACATAATAGGGCCACATTCAATGGGCTCCCGAGTATCACAGCTAGCGGATTCGTCGATAGCCTGGCACCATTCTTCCCAGTTGCACGTCGCCATGCATTCTCGTCCCTGATCACGTTTGTCACGAGTTCTGAGCAGTGCAACGCCAGTGTCAAAGGACCTTGCACAAGCGCTGTGTTCAGGTAATAAAGTACCCAGTAAAACCATGCAAGCCCAGTGTGGAGTGGGATGTTGTATGCCTTCACGTACGACTGCGAAGTCGGGGAAAAAGGACCATGAGGAGATCGCACCGGACATGTTCCCTCCAATCAAGTGGACGACAACGAGTCCCCATCCAAGACAGGCGATTGCGAGCACCCACAACAGGATAACGACTTTGCGCACGCTACGACGAGCAACCCATGCTGAGGGCTGCTGTTTGCGCGGTTGGGCCGGTCCGTTCTGGTTTTGAGCATCAACACCCCGCATACACCGTCCTGGGACAGGGACGACCTGGGCATGGTGCACGAGCGCGGCTGTGATATCGAATGGCGACGAGCTCCACGTCAGGACATCTGCAGACCATACGCCTGCGATGGCGATGAACGCTTGCAGCAGGAGCGACGTCCAAGTACGATTAACGGTACGTCGCTCACGCAGATCGCCAAGTTTGATGGCGCGGCACTTCCTGTTTCATCACCGGGCGTATCCATATTGACAGCAAGAGTAGCGAGGATGCTTGAGCTGTACGATATGATGAGCAGGATTGCCATCACCACGTTGCATACGGTGCCATTCGGATTGAAGATACCCTTCGCAGCAGAAACCAGCCTTAGGTTAGTGTTAAACCTTAACCGGCTCTCGGACGCAAGCGCAGCCCGAAGTGTGATGTTGTGAACGAATCCCGTCGCTTCCGTACACACTGCTACGAGTAGATTGAGACCTAGGGATATTCCCTCGCGCTGCCACTCGTGTTTGAACGAGAGGACGACGACTCCGACTGAGATTGTATTTTTTGAAACAAAGATCTTGGCAGCGCCCACAATACAGGCGATGCCAAACAGTATGGTGACGAAGATCCCAGACAGAGCGATACGACGGGATAAGAGCGAGCGGTCAAAAAACTCGGGACCTGTGATAGGTTTGTGCTTCCAGGTGATGGATTCGAAATCAGTAGTGGCGTATACGGTCTGGCGTGAGTACCACGAGTCTGTGTATGAAGCTCCGTCAGAAAGGTTCTGGAACGACGGCACCGAAGCCAGCATGTTCGGCGATGCGGGGAGGTGGGGACGGATGGAAGGGTAGAGGGAGGAGACTGGGGGACGAGCGTGAAAGTGGGGGGCCTGCAAGAGCATGCTTGGTGCACAAGGTTTAGTTAGCATGAACATCGCCCCTAGAAATGCCATCCTGATTGATGCTGATTGGCGCGGTCTGGGCCTTGGCAGGTGCGGATTTAAGGACGAGGCTGAGCACCGAACGTCGAACGTCGAGATATACTTGACGAACGGGTAGGAACTCGGTCAAGCACTTGATCGTCGCTGGCCAGCATGGTCTATCGCAGTATCTTTTTTTTAAAAAAAGAACCACAGACCCCCTCAGGTCAACCAGGGGAACACGTACCTAGGTTGGCGACGTTGGCATACCTGTGCAGGAACTGGGCACGGCAACCGTTTATGGGCGCTGGGCGCTCAAATGGTCTTGTCCTCCGGCAAATAGTTGACCTTGATCGATGGACTGGTATAATTGATTAGGGTAATAGCACTATCTAGGATACTTCTAAGAAAATTCGAGAAGGTTCCTCATAGTCAACGTCCAAGGAGGTGAGGAGGTATAACTAGCAGGAGATCCGACGAGCAGCTCAGTTCTAACGGTAATAGCTGCGTAAAAAAACATGACCGACGTGAGTGCCCCCACTTAAGCTACGTCCATTTCTCGATGGCACGCTGATACGTCGTGTGGGAGGCAGGCCAACACGCTGAAGGATCTGGGCAACAAAGCCTTTGCAGCCAAGGATTACGACAAGGCCATCGAACTGTTTTCACAAGCCATCACCCTCGATGGCTCCAACCACGTCCTTTACTCCAATCGCAGCGCCGCAAAGGCTGGCAAGAAGCTCTACAACGATGCACTCGAAGACGCTGACAAGGTTTCGTCATTTCACGTCATTCCATCGAGAACTCGTGTTTTCTGATGTGAAGATGACCTGCAGTGCGTGAGCATCAACCCTACTTGGGGAAAGGGTTACGCGAGGAAGGGCGCTGCACTCCACGGGCTGCGGAGATATCCCGAGGCCATGGCCGCATACATGGATGGTCTCAAGTACGAGGACAGTCCCTGCACTGCGCAAAGGTCTCCAGGAGGTCAAGGATGCCCAGGGTACCGTCTCATCCTCCTCGCCCCACTCCCATCTCTCTCACACCCCTCACCAGCCAAAGATGATCGTGCAGACTCGGGTCTGGCCAAGATGTTCCAAGACCCTAATCTCATCAGCAAGCTTGCAGCCAACCCCAGAACACAGAAACACCTCGCAGACCCATCCTTCGTCCAGAAGGTATTCATATCATGCAAGTTCCCCGCTCACCTGCCTTACTAACATTTCATGTCGCACGCAGCTGAACATGATGCAGCAATACCCCAAACTCGCCGAGTCGTGAGTGCAGATTCACATCTACCCCGCAGACTGATGTCGATGTCATTGTCAATCATCAGTGCGCTCTCCGCGGATCCCCGCATGATCGACGTCCTCGGCGTAGCAATGGGTATCGACCTCCAAGGTTTTTCACGCGAGGAAGGCTCAAACGATCTCCCTCCGGGCTTTCAGCCTCAACAACCAGGACCTTCCTCATTTACGTCGAACCCACCACAAGCATCGTCTCCCCCACGGTCGTCCTCCTCGACCTCGAAGCCTGCACCCGAACCGGCCACCAAACCGCCAGCGGAAGACGTCGAGATGACAGAGGAAGAACAGGAGGAGGCGAAGGCTAAGGCTGAGGCATTGCAGCTCAAGGCAAAGGGTTCCGCTCTCTACAAGGAGAGAAAATTCGACGAAGCCGCGGAGTGCTTCTCCAAAGCTTGGGAACTTTGGCCGAAGGATGTTACTTTCCTCACCAATCTTGCTGCAGTTTATTTCGAGCAAGGAGACTATGACAGGTGCATCGAGACATGCGAGAATGCCGTCGAGGAGGGCAGATCGGTGAGTCTTTTTCTTTGATGGCTTACAACCTTGGTCTGTATCCTGAATAAACCCTGTGTGCTAGCTCCGTGTAGACTTCAAGCTCCTCGCTAAAGCCCTTGGCCGTATCGGTTCTGCATACTCGCAGAAAGGCGACCTGCCCGCTGCTGTAAAGTACTTCCAGAAGTCTCTTTCTGAGCACCGAGATGCTGCCATCTTGGCGAAACTCCAGTCGACAGAGAAGGCCATCGCAGAGGCGGAGCGCAAGGCCTATGTCGACCCCGCAAAATCTGCTATAGCCCGCGAAGAGGGTAACGCTGCCTTCAAGAACGGAGACTTCGTGGGTGCTGTGAAGTTGTACACGGAGAGCATCAAGCGCGATCCGTCGGATGCCAGGGGTTACAACAACAGAGCATTGGCATACATGAAGCTGATGGCCCTTCCCGAGGCGCTAAAGGACGCCGAAGAAGCTATTAAGGTCGATCCCAGCTTCGGTAAGTTGACAGACTGTCCATGGTCTCAAACAGACCATTTTTGCTGACGCAGAGATACAGTCAAGGCATACATTCGCAAAGCCAACGTCCTTCACTCCATGCGCGAGTATACCAAAGCCTTGGAAGCACTCCAGGCTGCAGAGACCGTTGACACTACTCATGCCCATACCTCTGAGATCCACTCGCAAGAGCTCAAAACTCAGCAAGCGCTCTTTGCCCAGCGTGCTGGGGAGACAGAGGAACAAACCCTGGAGCGCGCAATGAAGGATCCAGAAGTTGCTGTATGGCCTTTCCTGTTAGTATACTCGTCAAACTCCAGACTGACGACTTGGGCAGAAAATCATGACGGATCCTGTGATGCAGCAAATCCTCCAGCAGGCACAGGGCAACCCTGCTGCATTGCAAGACCACATGAAGAGCCCTATCATTCGCGAGAAGATCATGAAACTTATCAATGCGGGTATCATCAAAACAAGGTGATTGGGATGGATCACAACTCCATAGTTGCACTTCCTTGTGTATGTATCATACAATACGTCCGCGTCTGTAGGAATAATCCTTGCAATTCTACATGTCCACGACACTAACGCCTCGTACACGGAAGGAATTCAAGGAAAAGCTGGGTTTTCCCAAGATTTGTCGAGTACGTTTTCTGCTTCGAAGAAGCGTATTGTAGCTTCGAAGTGTGTCTCCCATTCTGTCTGTAAGTTCCCCGACTCGACAAGGTGCCAAATGCGAGCACAGGTGTGGACATCCTCGATGCGGCTGAGTCCGACCACCGTTGTAGTCTGTGCCTTCAAAGCCTGTCCGAACGCATACCCTAGCGCAAGTTCGCTGATCGTCGGACCTGTACTACATCCACCAATTCGTTCGTTATGCATAGCAATAGCCTTGGCGACGGCCATCCTGATCTCATCCGATGCAGGATGCCATGCAGGCGGTTTTGGACTTAGCAAGCCCATGCTAAACGGCGACGCAGATACAACTTGCTTCACTTTGGCACGTTCCGGGAAGGCGGGTTTGAATGCCTCAAACGTCCGGTTTTGAAGGTTGAGATGGCTGTATGACATCACGATGTCAAGTGGTCTACCCGTCGTGTGAAGGACGAGGATGGCAATACGAAGGAGTGTCGGGAGTGGGTACCCTAAATCACCAACCATGGCAATCAGATTTTTCTTTGAATCCACTAATCATCGAAGGACGTACCGCTTATTCCCACATTCCTCACGATCCCTCCTTCCTGTAATTCCCTCAGCGCTGCGATTGCACCCAGCACCTCCCGATCACCCTCTCCGAGCACTTGGCCCGCCTGGTGCTCTGCAAGACCATACGCTTCCCTCTCACTCCCAAGTGCAGAGAGGTGATTCCCCGCTGTACGTGGGGCGCAAACGTCTGCTGTGAGCTCGACATCATGTACATACACCACGTCCAGGTAGTCTGTGTATAGTCGTGAGAGGCTGCGTTTCACGCTGGCGCGCACGCCCGCCCAGGTGAGGTCAATATCAGCACGCGTGTTTCCGAAGCGGCCGCATTTCGTTATCTGTATGTGGATGATGAGGCGGAGGAATATGCATGTGTGCTTAGGGTCTGAGACGTACAAGCTGGTAAGAGGACCTAGGGAACTCGTTTTCCAGTGCTTTCAGTGCATTTCCTAGCACAATCTCGGAGGGTCCGTAGTACGGAGAGGTATCGAATGCGTTGATACCGTACCTACAGCAAGCAATGACAGGTCAAGGACAGCCTGGGGGTCGCCCACATGCACACCTCAGTGCGAGCCTTGTCACCCGGAAGGGATTCGTACCGCTAATGTGATCATCCGTGTTGTAAAATGCAGAGAACGAAGCTGCACCGAATACAGCCGCAGGAAGCTCACCGAAGCGGGTCGTCTATCATGCAAAGAGCGTTCTCGTTAGCGCCCAGTACGGCCCCTGATAATGCCTTACTGACAATCTGCTTGTCTGTCTTAGGTCTATCGATCTCGTCGTCCGGAATCTGATCAATGGCCGGAAGTGGATAGACGGGCTGCGGTGCGTCCAGACGTTCGACCATGGTTATGACAGGGAGTACGAAGGAAGCTATATAAATACCGTTGACCCATGCTGGGCCGCAAAGGAAATGTCACACAGAAATGATTCACGGAAGAGAAAGGAGATATATCAATGTTATTAGATAGTAAGGAGGAACAGTAGCAAGAGAAACGAGCTATCAGTTCCCGCCAGGTTCGGGTGTCTATAGCTTGTCTCGCGACCAGCTACGAAGTTCGCTCGTTAGTTACCCGTCGATGGAAAAAGCGTAAAGTGAAGCAGACGAACCTCTTGGGAAACCTGTTGTTCACGTCCATCATCTTCACGTTTTCGTCTGGTTTGACGTCATTCCAAGGAGTGGGGTTGCTCTTCGTCCAGACGACTACGCAACAGCATTTCGTTAACAAAAGGATATGCGGTGATTCTGTAGAAGCTCAATTCTCACCGGTTGGACCACGGGCAAGGCGAGTCAGATACCACGTCGCGCCACCTACAGCCAGACCCATAACAGCATAGCTGAGGGCGTCACTTTCGTCAACTGTGGACTACCATGCAGCACGAAATAGACCTACAGTGGAATGGCCTGTTCGTAATCAAACCATGAGACCAAACGACACAGTTAATAATGAATAACAGACAGACCTCGATGGCAAACCAGTGACGCATGAACTTGCTTCTTGCGCTGGAAACCATGATGACTATGTTGCGAATTGTAAGTCGAGTTGGATCGTAGCGTTCAGTGCAACACTACCGGCAACTGCCGAAACGGACTTCCGGCTGTACCCGGAACTCTTCATGTAATAATACTGCTAAAGCCTAAACTTCTGATTTGCTTTGTTGGCGGCTAGTTGCTCGCACGGACGTATTGTGTTCACCTTGCCGTCTTTGCTACACCAGGACATTCTCAGTCTTTGGGAGTTCGCGTGTACACTGCGAACGGGTTACACTTTATAAACTTCGGCTTTCTGACGCGGTTTCACGGCAGTGGACTGAAAATCACCTGTTCGCTACAGCTTTTGGCGTAATATTATCGCAGGCGTGCAACTTGAACATAATGGACGTGATGAAAATGGCCGACCGTCGAGGATGAAAGAGCTTGTCGAGGTCTGCGACATTCCATTATGATTCCGCAGGCTTGCTATCGTCCGCCGTACAATGGTAATGGATGGTTATCACCTGATACGCCTTAATCTCCATTTTTCCAGAAAGAACCGAACTCATCTGATGGCGCAACTTGTATCATGCTCCAGGGATCCGCGTATCGACGTTTTTGGAGAAAGTCCGGATGCACACCATTAAACACGGGGACGATGCTCATAGGGTTCTGCCATAATTCTCCATTCCTTTGGAACCTTGGTTTTGTATTCGGTCATCCTTTTGTGAGCTACATATTCGAACTTTGTCGACGTTAACCCTTTGATCTACTTTGGCAGGCTAGGTCGCATGAATGTATCGCGTTTACCTGATTACCTGGTGTCTTTACTGCACCAATTCTGGGAGTTCTCAAGTCCTCACCGACAACGACGTCATTGCGGTTTGATGGTCGAGTTGCACGCCCGTAGATTTCGAACCCTTCACGTCATTTTGGGCCACAGCATGGCGGAGGATCACAAGCCCATGGAACGATTGTGGAACGCCGCAAACCATCAACTCGAATCAGCCTAGTTTATCCACCTCTTTTGCATTCAACTTGCAACGCCGCAACACTAACTCAGCAATTGCATTGGACAGGTCACTTCAGCCAACTACGACGATGACGAAAGGTATCACCTGATCCCCATTTTCATCGGAAAGAGTGAGTTCATCTGATACGGTGAAACTCTTTTCACACCTATCACTCCACGAGGATCCGCGCGTTGATGTTTTTGGAGGGAGCCTGGATACAGATTATCAATGACGAGGACAGTGCTCCTAGAGTTGGCATATAGTTCACTATTCGTACGTCATTCCATCCTGGCACCGTGCACTGATTGTGATCAGGCCTCACACTTAAATACGGTCAGATTGGGCCCATCTTTCTTCCACCTCACTTCGATATCCACCCTACATCTATACCTGACCGAGCGGATTGCGGTACAATATAGTGCGTCTCTTGATTTATGGGAGAACTTACGAATGGATCATTTTGCATAGACAGAGTTTCGAAGCTCATGGCACTGATGCCTGACATGGAAGAATCTCCTCGTGGTCGGTGCCTCGTGACTGGAGGCTACGGATTTATAGTATGTGGTGCCTTCCCTTCATTTAGGCCATTGACAAAGTTTCCATCCGGTTTATTAGGGTTCTCACGTAGCGAAGGCCCTCTTCGAGCGTGGGCATTTCGTGCGCATCGCTAGTGATACCACTTCATCAGGCCTTCACAGAAAATATAAGCACCGAGGTCCTTATCGGGAACGTCTGTGACCCAGCCTTTTGCGAGCGCTGCTGTAAGAGGAATAGATACCTGTCCTCCACTTCGCAGCCAACATGGGTGGCATGGGGGTGATCCACGGAGAAAATGAACTGTCGATTTATCAGGACAATCTGACCATGACGCACAACATGCTGTCTGCGTCCCGTTTTGCGGGCGTACGCGTCTTCTTCTATGCGTCTTCCGCTTGCATGTACCCTGTGTCTTTACAAGGGAATTCCCAAGTCGACGTTTTCCTGAAGGAAAATGACGCTTGGCGGGGCGGCGTACCGCCCGATCCCCAGGGCCTCTACGGTTTGGAGAAACTCTCCTCAGAGTTACTACTGTTGCATGGCAGGGGGGAAATGGACATTCGCATTGCGCGTTTCCACAATGTATACGGGCCCCGTGGCGCGTGGATGGACGGCCGCGAGAAAGTTCCCGCTGCGTTGACTCGAAAGGCACTCGCGGCGGCTGCGCTGCAGGAGGCCACTCCAACAATGGAAATTTGGGGAGATGGCAAACAGCGCCGCAGCTTCCTTTACATCGACGACTGTGTCGATGCAGTCCTGCTACTTCTCAACTCCTCGTGCAGGGAACCTGTCAATATCGGTTCAGACCGTTCTGTGACTGTCGATTATCTGGCGGAGGTTGCATGCTTGTGTGCAGGCCTGCACATAAAGGATGTCAGATTTAATCACCTCGAAGCTCCTGGGCTAGTCGGTGTGTCGGCACGGAACTCGGACAACACGTTCATCCGGCAAACGCTGGGGTGGTCTCCAAAGGTGTCGCTGGAGGAGGGGATTAAGATGACCGCTGTATGGATGAAGAATGAAATGCAGAAGGTGGTTACGGACATGTCTGAAAAGGAACGCACACTTGCGCTGCGAAACCTCCAACGCAGTCAGGTGCTTGATTTATCAAGCGGATATATTACCTTTGCAGTTCTCCTTCCAATCACCTCTCGTGGTTCGGAACCTCAAACTCAGTGCCTATCCACACTGAGTACTTTCGCTGAATCACTTCAGAATACTACATGGCGGGACACACATCAGTTAGGTGGTCTGCGGTTCAAGATCAAGGTTTATCTTGCTATCGATGAGGACGATACATTTCTCAGGAAATGTGACAACGCCGGTGTTAACGTTGCTGAAGCCGTTCTTCTGTCGAAGAACATCACTGACGTTGCTATCGAGATATGCAACCATCCTCGCGGTCATGTGTGTGCTATTTGGCGCCAATGTGCTGAGCGGGCTATGAAGGATGGGTGCGATTATTACGTCCTGATGGGAGATGACGTTGTATTGGAGGATGAAGGCTGGATGCGACACGTGCATGCCAAATTCCTCGAAATATCCAAACGTCAACACGTTCCCAATGGTTTCGGCTGTGTCGCCTTCACAGATATCACGTTCCCTGGGTTCCCTACCTTCCCAATTATCCACCGCACCCACATGGATATTTTTTCCGGACGTGTGGTTCCAGACAACTTCATCAATCAAGATGGGGATCCGTTCCTCTACCAGCTCTACCGTCGCTGGAACTGTTCCGCCATGGTTCCCTTACGGATTTCGAATGTAATCGGAGGTGCTCGCCCTGCAAGGTATGATAAACAGCACGCTGATGGCTGGAAATTTGGTCCACTGGACAAGGCTACAGACGCCATTAAACAGTGGCTGCTACAGCACTGCCCAGTTGCCCAAAGGCTGTTGACGATTGACGTCGTCATCCCAAGCTATCGCGTACAGCTTCGTTATCTGGATCGCATACTGAGCCTTCAGCCGTCCTCGACATGCAGTGTGACGTTCATCATCATCGTCGATGATCCACGTGCCTCGTCAATATGTGAACTGGAAAAGAAGTACGGCTACCGGCCCGACGTTTGCATCCGCGTCAATACTGAAAACTTGGGTGCCTCCGCCTCGCGCAACAGAGGGATGAAGGAGTCGGCTGCTGATTGGATCGTATTTCTCGACGATGATGTACATCCGGATCCAAGCCTCCTTCTAGAAGCCGAGAAGGTTATTCGCAAGTACCCCAAGGCGGCTGGTTTTATAGCGTGTACCCACTTTCCGCCTGCGGAAACAATCTTCGAGACTGCCGTACATCTGGCAGGGGTCACCTATTTCTGGGATATTGCAGAGAAAATGGCCGGTGAAAGTGATATGCCCTGGGGCGTAACCGCAAATCTCATCGTACGCCGCATCGAGGATGGGGTAGAGTTCGGACTGCAGTTTCCGAAGACGGGTGGAGGTGAAGACATTGACTTTATTCGCCAGAAAAGGGAGTATGCGATTGCCCATGGAGAAGAGGGCTTCTGTGCTGCTCCGAATGTTTCAGCTACTCACCCATGGTGGAACGACGGGAAAAGATCGTACTGGCGCTTTTACTGGTGGTCCAAAGGCGATGGTCAGCTCATCAAGATGTACCCGGACTTGACCTACATCGACCATGCTCCCAACAGCGCGGAGCTCCTGCTACTGAGCTTGGTACTGATGACGGCCGGTTCGGCGGCGCATGCTTTTGCTGGTGTTAGTGAGCTGCTTATCCTCGGAATTCACCTTGCGGTAGCAACGTTCATAGGAAACATCGCACACGACATGTTCCGCCATCTTTGGAGAGATGCTAGCCGCGCAGCTGGCTACAACTCCACCCTCGCTGGACTAAAGTGGCCCCTGGCGGTGGTTGAAAGTGCTATAATCAGGATGACGAGTGAAATGGGTCGCCTAGTGGGCCAGCTGGAGAGGAAGGAGTTTTTCCCTGGGAGACGCTTCGAATGGTTCGCTCACAGAGCAGGGCCTGGGCCAAGAGATGAAGAGAGGCTGAATTCCAGGCAGAGATTTATTATCGTGGTTAGTATTCTTGCGGTCAGCCTTGCTACTTTGTACCAGTAAGTTCTTTCCTCTCGTGTATCATACATGTAAACCTTTCCCCCTCTTTTGATGTTTCTCTGTACGCTTGTCCACAACTCACATTTTCGGTGCACTCGGTCGTGCGCTGGATCTTACAATCCCTCACTTACGCCCCCGTAGTAGAGGGCGCAGATTCCGAATCTTTGTCTGGAGACCCTATGATATGTGTCTGGAGATCTGACGTCTTGGACGTTTTATCATCCTCGTACGACTTCAATTGATACTCTGTTCGTTCACGGGTTGGCCTGAAGTATCATCGTTAGATCCGATTTCCAGCTTCTCACGATTGTACTAACACAAGGGTTAGCGGCGGAGCGTTGAGCAGCGCAGTGAAACTAGGAGCTAGTCACTCGAAAGTGTCCCGAAACCGTGACGATATATATAAAATATGCATGTCCGTGAAACGCATAACGATAACATGAATACAGCGACAACAATGTTGACACATCATAACAAGACTTATACCCCCACTACGCGACCACCAAGGGGTAGCGGACGAAGGAAAAAGTGGAAGAAAGCGTGAACTATGTGACAGTCCGATCGAAGTCAAGTCGCTGACAACTGACAAGCATGTTGGGAATGTTTATGGAAGCATATGAGTCATAGAGGCCTAGAATACGAGCAGCACCGCATAGGCTAACACACGAGCTGAGCACAAGTAACGATCACGGAAAAAAGAAGGCACGTACGATTACAAAGAAACTTCGTTTGCCCTGCAACCGTTGCAGGCGCTGACCATATAACAAGAACTAGTCCCCATAAGTGTTTCCTGACTCAATCTGCTCCTCAATTTCTCCAACTGCTTGTCCTTGCAGACAAATCTTCGCTCGGTAGTGCATTGCGCATGGTTATCAGCACTGGACATCAGAGAAACCGACTCCAAAACATCCGAATTTTGGCTGAATGAGCTGCTGGACATGATGCACGACGCACCCGCAGTCGCACCCGGCGTCCACGAAAACGGGATGAAATTTGATAACTTTTGTAATTTCTGCAATGAAAATCGTGCCGAAAGCGGAGGTATAATAGAAGGTAGTGATACTGAAAGAGCTTGCTGTTGATGATAGCAGTCACGCTTGTAGCTGGTCACCTCCGGCGTGGCACTGCCACTTTCCGGGGGGGATCTGAGGGTGGACACGACATTGTTGGCTGTCAAATGCAAGAGAAGAATTAAGTTAGGCGTACTCATGGATAATTTAGGCTGAGGCTTAGTCGAACCATTTGAATTTTGAGAGGCATCTTTCGCGGCACGGACTACAGGTGCTCTCGGCTTTGTTGGCGTAGACTGTGCGATTGTTGACGGCAGATATTTGGGTTGCGGGACAAATGTGGAAACACTACCTCCTTTCTTGGATGGAGGGGTGATGAACGAACACCTGGGAGGGTTAACTAGTGTCGAGCGACCCGTTGGCGGCTTTGACGGTGTGAGTGGCACTGGTGGTGGCTGAGTGAACGAACGAAGCGCAGTAGCACGTGGGATCGAGGACGGCGACATAGCAGCCTTGCTGGAAGGCCGAGGGCTATCGCAGCCAGCACTGGGAGGGACAGCAGATGGAGTAGCAGGTGCCTCAGTTTTGAACCGAGTATCGACTCGAGCAAGTTGAGAAACGGGTGCTTCCTGTTCTCCGTAAACGGGCGCGGGCTTTCTTGGCATGGAGCCTTCCGACTCAACAGGAGCCACGACTGCGGGAGAAACACAAATTTGTGGTGGCGTGATGCAAATAGTAGGTGGTGGGTTGAAGGTGAAACGAATACCACCTTCAACTTCCTCGCCAACAAATTCATCGTCTGTATCTTCCTCGTCGTCCTCAAGCACCGTATCAAGGCCCTTCACCGGGGATGGTTCAACCACAATGCCTATATCAGCAGGCAGAACGAAAGGTGGTAGCTCGTCCTCGTCGTCCGTAGGGCAGAAAGCAGATGCAAATAAGCCGTTCGTCCTCTCTTCCGAACCAAGAGGGGGAGATATATCAACGTCGTCCAGACAACCAAAGAAGCGGTCCACATCATCCTTGTGCTCCGCTGTAACAGTGGCATGGCCTCTCGGGAAAGTCCACATCTTGGTAAGAGAGGCACGGCGACCATGGATGGGGTCAATGGGCATAGAACTGACGAGAGACTTGGTAGCCTCATCACCGCTCGCAACAACATCGAGTTTAAGCGCCATCTCCTCCGCCGAGCCCGCGGATGAACCACCCGGACTTTGGAAACTGAGATCGGAATCCTCTTCGTCTTCGTATCCAGCCAGGGCATCCACCTCTTCTTCGGAGAGATCCTCCTCGGCGACCACATCCAAGGTCAAACCAGCCTTGGTAAAACTATCATCGAGTGACTCGACCTCAGTGGAACTTTCAGAATCAATAGAATGGAATCCGAATCCACGAGAACCACCCAATCGGAAAGGCAAACTTGACTTCCTTCCAAAGCCGTTTGCTGGACGTGGGACCGTAGAAGCGTTGAAAAGGCCAGCGTCGTCCATAAGCATTTCCAGCTCCTGCCTGTGTTCGCGTTCTTGTTCGAGAGCAGCGCGAAGGCGAATACATTCGTCGACAGCCCCATCAGCATCCCGTAGACGCACGTTGAGTCTATTGACTTCCTCCTTGAGCTCGTCCCGTTGGCGTGTCAACGCTGCCTTTTCAACCAAAGACAGCTCCAGAGCAGCAATTTTTTCCCCCATCGCCTTCTCAAGTTGCGTTTTCTCAACCTCGAGCAGACCAAGGCGGGAACGTGCAACCCAAGCATCCCTCCTTTCAACTTCAATGCGCTTAGCAAGCATGTCAGCTCGCCCGTCAGCATCAGAAACGCGCTTCCGCCAACCATCCACGTCCCGCTTGAGTTCGTCACGCTCAGCCTTTAAGTCAGAGATTAACTGAAGCATCTCGTCGCTAGGCTCAGAAGACCCCACTGAGACCTCTGAGGAATACGAAACAGGACGAGGGCAGTACAGTGACGATCTTTTGCGGAGGGTACGCTCCAGTTCGGTAATGCGGGCTAAGAGCACGGTGTGAGACCTAAATAAAAAATGCTGCTCCGCAACTGTGAGAGGCTGTTCGACCGCAAGAGGCTGGTCACTCGGGGTAGAAAAGTGGCGATCAGTCGTGGGGGTCACTTCAGGCGTTGGCAATGCTACCACATCCCGGGAAGTCGAATCCACCGAGCGCTTGTAGGAAATGCTGCTACGCCGCTTGATGACGTTAGAGGTGGGGTTGTTGGTAAGAGAATGCCTCTTGCCGAACGAGCGGGGAACGGCTGACGGATGACCTATGAAATCGGCCTCGCTCGTTGTAATATCAGACGACAAGGTAAGGGTTCTCAGACCGGCGCGAGGGCTCGGCGTAGCCGAAGGGGTAGGCAAGTTACCGGGGGTAACTACGGCAATGCCGTTGACGAGGGACAGGGGCCGCAAATTAAGGTTTGTAGGACGTGGACGTGCGGGTTTAGAAAGATCTACTGAATGGACAGGCTGAGGTGGCTCAGTTTCCTCTGAAGAGGTGTCGTTTTGCTCCTCTAGATCTTCTTCTTCCTCCTCCTCTTCCTCAATGAGGGTGTGGAGCTGGTCCTTTGAAACTGAGGACGCATACATCTTACCAGAGTCACGCTTTCCCATGAGACCAGTGACGGCCAGATTGCTAATGGCGGAAGACGGAGGAAAGGCGGGTTTCGGAGCTATGTTCTATATTAGTTCCTGGGGTAAACAGCGACAGTCCGTCCACTCACGGAACTCGAAAGCTTTGGTCGAGTCCGGGGAAGGGATGTCTGGAATTTCCACTTTAGAGAAGGCGAGATCAGGCTTGCCCTCGAGTGCGAGGAGGGCGCGACGACGAATAGAGTCCCTGTCACCCAAATTGATGTTGTCGTCCGAGTGCGCTGTTGGGAGGTCTGGAAGAGAAACGCCCATCAGCTCTGCCGACTCGCGGCGCGTAGAGACTGATGAGCGACGCTTGTGGTGAGAGCCGCGCTTGACGTTAGATGGTACATGGGTATTTGAAGAAAAGTCAAATGGTGGAACAGACGTCGAAATAGACAAGGAAGCGATGTCGGAAGCAATAGAGTTGTTTCGAGAATGAGATCGTTTGTGCGAATGCTTTGAGAGTTTACCGAGGGTGTGGGCGGGGGCACTGCCGCCCATCTTGAACGAGTCGAACTAAACACGGGGTCAAAGGGAGGGTTAAAGACGTGAAGAGGGATAACGACAGACCCTCAGTTTGGCTGCCGTGTCCGAATCTTGAGTCGGGTGAGAGACGTTGAGGGAAGAGTCCATGATGGTTGAAAGAGCGTGGATAGTCGAGAAGAAGAGAACGTGGGGTGTCAAAGAAAGAGAGAGAGAGAGAGAGAGAGAGAGAAAGGAACCGTCGTCGTCGGCAGCAGCAGCGAAGGAAAGAGAGAAATTCGAACCGACTGCAAACAAATGCTATCACCAACTTCGAACTCCGCTCCCCCGCAGTTCGTCATACTCGATTCCTATAATCAGAACGCGACGATGCCTCCAATCGTGAAACTAGACCCAGCCAGGACGGCGTTCTTTCTCTGCGACATGCAAACGCGCTTCAGTAAGTAAGTCGGATCTGTGTTCCTCGTAGTCTGGCAACATGTTCTCCTCAGAGCCAGCGATATACGGTTTCGATGAAATCGTCTTGACCGTCAACAAGATGCTCAAAATCGCCAAGGTGAGCATCCGTCGCTGTCCAGGTGACCACCTCGCCGTAACCGCGACATCAGCTCTTGAACATACCAGTGGTCGTGACAGAGCAGAACCCCAAAGGTAGCCATCGGAGTCCTCGTGTCGATGACCATCCGCTCACCTTTCGTATGTAGGCCTCGGGCCAACTACGCCGGAAATAAACCTAGATTCGCTTGGTGACCTGCGCATCTTGACCGTCGAGAAAGTCCTCTTCTCGATGATGACTCCCGACGTCAAAGCTCAGCTCCAGGAACGACCTCATATACGATCAGTCGTCTTGTTTGGCATCGAGGTTAGTTAGATCCCGCGCGCGAAAACTACTCAAGTGTACGACGCCCAGCATGCGCTTTAGTCTCACGTTTGTGTCTTGCAAACTGCCTTGGACCTTCTCGATGAGGGTTATGACGTACATGTCCTCGCCGACGGAGTATCGAGTTGCAACCCTGAGGAAGTCCCGGTTGCACTCTCTCGAATGCAGCAGGTAGGAGCATACATCACCACGAGTGAAAGCGCCGCTTTTCAGTTGCAACGTGGGTTGAAAGTTAGTTTATCTGCATCATATCTGACGATACCTTTACAGGGGGTGCTGGAACGGCCCAATTCAAAGAATTTTCAAAGATTATCAAGGATGAAAAGGACAATACCACGCGGGCCATGCAGAAATTAGTTCAGTTTCGCAGCTCACTGTAGATTACACGTATCGAGAGAATGAAAAGAGTCCCCATGCGGCGTGAGAAAACATAGGGGAATGAGTGACCCGCCTCAGCCAACGCGCTACCTTCCATCCCCCAACACCACCAGAATGCTTGGAAAGCTCATCCACCTCGGCATAGACGCCCTCCTAGTCAGCGCATTGCTAGCTGGCGTTCGGCGGACAACCGGTCTCACGTACGTCCAGAATTGACCCCCCTTTGATGCACTGTGACGGGTCTGTGTTTAGGCCTGCGCTGTCCCAAGTGCCTAACAAGGACGTTCGCCGTAAGTAACTACGATGATCTTTGCGTCACTCGTCAAGCCTATATTAACTCGGGCTAAGAACTCCTGCGCACCTATCTCGAGTTCGGTGAGCTACCATAGTTTCCCCAGTACTCCATTATTCTCACAATGCATTACATAGGAGAGTATGCGTTCGACTTTGCAGTCGTCATCTTCGGGGTACTTTACGGTCGCCATACACCTTCCCGTCGTTACTGACGTGCTCTCATACAGAGGTCAGATTCCTTCGAGCGCAAGTGATAAGTCACATGTACGGAGGAGGTTGCCCCCTCTTGCCTAGCCATCGCCTCATTTCTTCGCTTTTTACATTCATATGGAGACAATTACATGCGGACTCACCATTACGCGTGCCATGTACTTACAAGGAAATAATTATTCTGGTCCAAGCGCTTTCAGGGACGTAGCTATTTGCTAGGAGAGCAGTCTTGGATGACGAGGTTGCGAGGTATCTTATACGACGGAGACTAAACATTCATCCAAGGAAATTGTATACGAAGAAATGCAGTACTATTGAACCCAAGGCAAAATCTGCAAATGCTCTGTGAAAAAACGTCAAATGAGCGTGTATCTCGTGGCTGCCGTATAAGCCACGACTAACCGTTCCGGAGAAACATCGTTGAACTCCGAGTGGTTTTCAGGGTTAACCTGTGCCCGAAGGGAAGCTGTAAGAACGAACTGGCCCACACAGCTGGCGAAGCTACCAGTCACAGCATTGCGTGAGACTTCTTTCAAGAAGCAGAAATAAAACTTACCCAGCCAGGAAAGCATTGAAGGGGAAGCTAGTTACCAGCACGCAGTATACGAATTGCACAATTCCCGACAACATAATGGACACCAGGAAGGCATCGATTAACTGGAGTCGGTCTGATGTGTTTTGACTGTAAGACTTCCACATGGCTGAAAGTGCAGCCGAAGTCTCGGATGCCACAGCTGTCTTTGACGCCTTCGCGATAGCCATTCGTGTCGGTTGACTAGTGGTGGTGGTAACGGAGAGCCTAATAACTGGGATTAGGTAATCACGAGCCTTCAGAGAAAAAGTCCTTCGCGTACGGGCCAGCAGTGACCTTTCTACTTGGGAGTCAATGGCTACAGCGATATCACGCTCCACATTTTCGTCTTCCCGTTCCATCCTCGCGACGTCAAGGTCACCTGTATGTCCGCAGCGGCGGGTCACGCGAAGAACCTTGCACACCCGCAAGGACCCCCCGTACCAAATTGAAGGCGGTCTCGGGAACTTTATGTCTCCTCAGACGCTGAAAATGGTCGCTGTGGAGTACCAGAAAGGACTCCTGGACCGACTGAATGAATATTTACGCGGTAAGCACCGACGTTGTCAATTTGGCTTGCAAAAAAGTTCCTTTTAATGCTTCGTGGACATTATTGTTGGCAGATACCGACGACAGACGCAAAACGATTGCACAGGTTGTACTCGATACAGCTGAGCGGCCGGACAAAACTATGATGTTCAGATACGCCAGTCATGCGCTAAACAACAGCTTCTTCCTAAATTGTCTGGTGTGCCTCCAAATTCGTGCCTCTTACGGCGCACCGTATACTCATTCCATTTGCCTTGGTTGGTTTCTAGCGCCCACCGACAGGCGACTCAGGGTGAAACTGACGTAGAACGGTCCGTACTTGGTACTTCCATTCGGAAGCAATTCGGGAATTTCGACACTCTCCGTGCACAGTTTTCCGCTGCCGTCTCGGGTATGTCTGGTTCGGGCTACGTCTGGTTTGTCACCGACACGAAGGGCAATCTCGCGTTCGTGCCCACCTTCGCGGCTGGCACACTTCTTGTCCGCTCCCGCACGGGCACCGTCGATCCACTGACGCAGCCTATTCTCGGGGAAGGACACGATATCCCTCTCCCGAACCAAAATAGCCAGCATTCATCAGATCATCTTCGGAGCTCCCATTCAGGGAACTCTGTCTATCCACCTTCAGGCACCGGAACAACGCCGACGTCACCTGCAACCGGCGCTTCACATGAACTCCCGCATCATCCCAATCCGCTCTCCCGCACGCTGCACACCTCGGTGTCGTCTCAAAACATTTTCTCGCCTCGTGCACGTTCAGTGTACGATCCTTCCACGGGGACGGCCCCGCTGGGATTTATGAACGACACTGATATGCGTGACCTCAGAACCATTGGGGAATATCTTTACCCTTTGTTCTGCGTGAGCGTTCACGAGCACTGTTGGCTGCTCGACCACGGCATATGGGGAAAGGAAAAGTACATGAAAGAATTCTGGTCAGTGGTGGACTGGCAACAGGTCGCGCGCAGGTTTGACACATTTCCCGCCACGAGGAACACATAACTATATAGTAATTATACGATGGGTCTATCCATGAATAGAACTATGTAACGCACATATACTGCACCCTACCGCACTCCCTCATACGTTCGGGCCTGAAGCCGCACATAATGATCTTGCAATGTAATCCGACCATTGCCCAAACGCTTCACTACATTAACCCACGAGGTTACCATCTCCACTCGATTGATCCACAGCTTTGCATTCGAACACCCTTGTACATCTTATACGATTCCGAAGAGAGTCGCA
>JANFAE010000686.1:0-41974 GCA_024613145.1 Pisolithus marmoratus | reverse complement strand
GGCACGTAGGCACGTTGTGAAAACTGGTAACGTGCATGCACGTCCATGGATGAACAGCCTGGGGAATGAATTGATTGCACTTACCCAAATGCTGCCGGTCCTCCCTGCCATCCCCCGAAGCGTTCCCGTCCACTGTGGAGCAGCGGTGATACCAACCACGACCACCCTTAGGCCGTACTTGTACTCCTGCGTGCCCAGAGCAGAGCCGTTTTGGGCATCTAGGATGCATATGAGGTCCGGGACTACTGCTCTTATCTAGTAGTATGTAAGGGCGCCACTGATGTGAGCTACACCAACAGAGGTGGAGACGCGCACACTCACGGTTGTCTGACCATCTGCGGAAGTGTGTTCAGCGTAGAGGTTCTCGTTCTTGAACGGAACAACGAGACAGCCGGTGAACTTCTCGATCGCTCTGACAAGTTTTTCAAAGGACAATGCAGTGATAACGACTTCTCCAATGGTGTGACCCTTGTGCAACCTGCAGGATTTCACACTTTCAACCTCATTATGCGAAATACGCAGTGCCTGCGTACCGTCTCCGAACGTCTGAAATCTTCCCGCTGAAAAGTACCTCGGCAGACTTTGGACCTCCGACAGAATCGACGATAATGTGCCCGATCTGCCCGATGTTGGAATGTCTCCTCGCTAGTGCAATGGCCCTGCCAATGCGCCAGCTCAAGGAAACGTGTTGGCGATCATCATCTCTTGCAAGTTTTTTGCTTTGAGTGGTTTAGAGGCCAACCCAACGTGCGTCCTGAAGTGCAGTAGCAGAGATCAGCAGTTGAAGCTACGAATATGAACCAGTATGCATACCCCATCTCAACACAGGCAGCTCTGAGGGCAGCGTCTGCATCTGTATCTCTTTTGGCCCTAGTCATGATCTAAGTGGTATAGGTCAAGATATTGCAAGCAGCGGTGGTCTCGACATCTCATGAACATACCATGATATTTCCATCCCCACTGGAAATGACGCTGGGAGGAAGTTCAAGCCCTTTCCGCTCTCGTCAAATACGTTCGGGGTTTTGATGTAGCTAATATAATCATCTTCGGTTAGTTCTATAGCTCACCCGTGGACAGTACCAACAGAAGGAAAAGGCTTGCCGTAGGGTACGCACGGCCCTGGAAAATGTTTCTTCAACAGAAATGTTCGCAACGGCGCGTAGAAGGGAATAGTCTACATAAAATCACCGTCAATGATGGGTATGTTATAGTTCTTGCTGGCAGCCATGATCAACTGTTTGACGGTAACACGATCAGTAGAGTGCTATATATACGAAGGCAAACGAACATTGATCATTTCCATTGGCACCCCCAATTTCTAGTGCGCAGAGCGCCTCCGGCTTGGTTATCTGCCATGTTGATAAGCCAGTGTAGTGGACCACGATTATTTGGGCACGTACCCCAACGAACTTCCATAGTTCTGCACATGCCTCGTTATACCTGCCCGTTCACGTGTCGACAATTCACCGATCCTAAAACTATACAAAGGACGGATGTACGCACTCTTTTTCCGAGCAGTCGTTCTGACGATACCTCAGGGCTGCCCATTCCACCACCCCAGCCAACCATTGCATCGGATGGCATGGATGCCAAATCCACGACACGGATGACTGAGCCTTTCCTAACCATTTCCCTCAGCTCGAGGAAGGTGTGCAGCGGGGAACCACCGCCTCCGCAACCAAGGACATAGCACCCATCCGCGATCCACTCGAGATCTATCTCAGATAGTAACCATTCGTTGCCTTGCACGTTGGGAACATATGAATTGACATCCAGCTCGACTGGAGTTGGAGGCGGATAGCAAGGGACATCTAAGGATTCTCCGTGGCTCAAGAATTCTGTTCCCTGTGTCGGGGGACAGGTCGTAGATTTGTCCTCGTTATCACAGGCATCTAAGTGGGCTTGCGCAGAGAAGCCGGCCCACTCCCCGGCGGCCTTGACATAGAAGCGGCATCGACCCGACGTGTATGCTATCGGAATGACCTCGCTTTCGATGATAGCGACGGTTTGAGGGTCAGCACCTGCAGAGATAGCTCGCTCGATAGCCCTAGCTTCAACGATCTTTCTAACTTCGGTCACCGAAATAGACGAGGTGTCTTCAAACGAATCAACGATGCCGGAAATCTATAGTATACCAAACCATGAGTATCTTGTTCATCAACTTGTTGCTGGTACGAATAGCAGACACGGTTACTGACCTGCGCAACAGCTGCGCCCACCGCATTTGCGACGTCGTAATGCGGAAGTCGATGTAGGCGACTCACGCCCTCTAGCTCATCAGGTGCTAGAATGGAGCCCCCTCCAACCAGATACATAGGTACGTTCACTGCGGATGTTTTCATGACATCCAATGTATTTTGAAGCATCGTCTTGATGGCTTTCTGTGCTCCGTCGATGATAGATGGATCAATATTCGCCACGAGAGAGGTCTCTCCAACTGAGGCACGGCCCGCAGCGACTGCAATGTCGGTAGCGGTCAGTGTCGACCCATTGAAAACCAGAGCTTCAGATGAGATTCTGTGCCCCACCGAATCGGGTCCAACGACTACATTTCCTGTGCAGGAACTTTGGCGAACGAGTGAGCCACCGCCTAAACCAATACTTATGTGTATATAATGCTAAGAAAACTCGTTGTAGTTTCTGCATTGAGAATGGCATACCTGGTGACATGGGGCATGGGCAAGTTCAGTAAAATGCCACAAAGCTCGTGGTGGGCCGCTGCTTGGCGAGGAAAACCAGTGGGTCTGTAAGGGATGTGAGATGAGATCGGCATGTACTTAGCCAAAGACGAACAGAAGCATGCCAATATCAGTCTTGGAAAGTAAGATGATTGGCAAAACTCCCTCGGAAGGAGAATATAATTTAACTCACCGTCGTACCTCCAATGTCCACCACTAATGCTGACTGCTTCGAGACATCTGGTTCGAGAGCGGCCAGGAACGCGGCTCCACGCATGGAATTGGTGGGACCAGAAGAACTGCAGGGGGAGCATGCTACATTGGAGCTGAAGGAGAGGGATTATAAGCTTACAATGTCCTAACGGGTAACTGGCTGGCTTGTACGCAGTTGAGAAGCATCCCGTCGTTGCTGGTAATGAAAATAGGGCAGCCGAGACTCAGAGAACGAGTCGCCCTCTGGAAGCCTGCAACTGTCATCTTAGCATATCTAAGCAGTGAAGCATTGAGAATGGCTGCATTCTCTCTCTCCAAGAGCCCAAGATGAGCAACATCTTTCGAGCATACTACCTTGACATGGCCTAGCGCCGTGCGCACTATGGAGGCAACATGCTCCTCTTGCTTTATCGTAGAGTCGATCGGAGCAAAGACAGACGAGATCACCACTGCGCGAATGTTCTGGAAGCTTGCAATTGAGGGTGGCTATGAATGTTGAGTATTTGCGACGTACACTTTTCGCAATTTCCTTGCAGGCAGATTCGACTTCGCAAGAATTCACCGGAGAGATCTCACTGCCATCAATCTGAAGTCCGCCCGAAACAAGGAAGTAAGGGCCCTGCAGAACTGGAGCAACGATGCGTTTGTGAAGGAGTGGCACTGATGGAAGTTCACGTACGTGCCCTAAGATCGAGGGGGAACCCGACGAATGGAGGGGTCCCGTGAGTGAAAGGGCCGCAAAGACGTATGACAGCTACACGATCCAAACGTGCTGGATCTTTTTCGATCAACGCATTCACGAAGTGCTGCGCACGCGGTCAGCAAGGTTGTGCGCTGCAGTGAACAGCTCGATCCTACTGTGGTACCGATAGAAACAGCTTGGATATTGGTCACATTCGGTACCTGATCTAGCACGTCTTTGATGGCACGCTCTATACCCCGCGTCACATCTGGTGTGGTGGGGTGCTTGGCGGACGCGATGACGCCCTGTGATATGTCCAGCAAGACGGCGTCCCTAGTCGCGGGGTAAGAAAGAAGAAAAATAAAAAGGGAGTTCGCGTACGTGTTAGTGCCTCCGACGTCGACTCCCAATCGCAACATGGCCAGTCTACTAATGCTCAGATAATGATGATCGGCTATGACGTCGCCGGCGAGCCGAACAAAAGCGAGACGACGTGGGAAATGATTGCCATAAACGGACGACGGCGAACCAAGAACACGCTTCATTCACGCACGCACGCAGACCTGCATCGATCATTCCCTCTGGCAAAAAATACCCGCCAAGTTGGCAGGCATGGCCAGCTCGTCCGGTGGTCTTGCGGGTGTCCTGGCAAGCATCCCTGATTTCTCTCAGTTCGTCTTTTCTTCTGCCGGCGAAAGAAAGTTCCATCTCCAACTCCTCCTCGACACCAAAGAAAAGCAACTCCAACAGGCAGGGGCTCTCGGGCAACGCGTCCTCGCTCAACAGATTGAACTCGAGGAGAAGATCAGACAGATTCAGGAATTTGATGCAGAGCGCGGGGATGACGAAGAACTAGACACGGAAGCGAGAGAACGGTACCGCGAACTAGCGGAGACCATCAAAGCTTGGGATAGCGAAAACGCGAGACTTTCAAGTGCTTTTGGTGCAAAGGTGCGTCATGGTTATTCGCTGTTCGTTGGTGGTACATTCGCCATCATTAAACAACCTCGGGGTGGCCATGCTGTTGTTTCATCTCAGCCCCGTGTTCATCATCCAACCTTGAGTTTGGGTGGCAAAGCGGCCTACAGAAGTCGTCCACTGCGTCATCTAAACGACCATTGGCTCGTTCTCCATCACTTCCGCACATGGCATCCCCGGGCTTACCGTGCCGCCACATCCCTCTGTCCTTCTCATCCCGCTATGTTGGATTTGACATACTGATGTGTGTTTTCAGCGCCCCCCTGAAGACGATATTTCACAGTCGCTTCCTACCAAAGATTTACAGCGTGATGAACCCGAACGCTCGAAAACTCCGGCTTCGTCAGCGGCCCAGTCTCGACGTGCTAAGAATGCTGCGCATCGGGCAGACGACGTTGGTGAGTCTAACTCACTTCCACACCTCATGTCACCTCGTGGCTGAAGTAGCTTTCCCAGAATTCGCTTTCGAAATTGGTAGCGGCCTTCTTACCGAAGTCCGGAGATTGCAGAGCCTCCTAGGCGAGCGGGACAAGGCTATTCAGGACATGAAAGAGGAAAAGGATGACCTCGAAAAGACTGTCGAGTCTCTACGTACGGCGCTCCGTGCACAGGAACAGAGTTCAGGTGTGTTTCTCGTGACTCGGTCTGTTAATTATCTGACATCGCAGCAGACAAGTTCAAGGAGGAAAATTGGAACCTTGAGGTCACTCTGCAGGAACTTCGTTCACAACTCTCTGACTCCCAGAGCACGGCTCAACGTTTCGAATCCGAGCACAAGCGACTGACCAAACTTCTCAACACTACTCGAGAATCAGCAGACCAGCACAAAAACGAAGCTGAGCGCATTAAGACTGCATTTGACGAATTTAAAGCTAAACATGAGACCGAATTTGCTCAAGCTCGCAAGTATGCTGCCGGCCTGCAGCGTGATAAATCTGATTTGCAGTCCTCTCTTGATGCAATGAAGGCCGAAATTGTCAAAGCCAACCGTCGACTTGGTCCTAAATATGGATCTCCTCTAACTCCAGGTACTGCGAGTGCAAAAGACTTTTTGACACCCGCCGCGTCTGAAGTGGACGATGTCTTTACCACCGGGGGTGCTTCTACAAATCGCAGAAGGGTGGACTCTTCTGCGGTCTTCCAACCAGAGAATTTCGAAGACATTGCAGATATCTCTCCTGATCCGTCACCGTCTCGTCCTTTCCAAGCTGCCAACCATCCTAGCAAGGAAATCGAAGACTTGCAACAACGATTGCAACATGCTCAGCGGCAGATCAAGAAACTCACAGGTTCCCTTCACCGCGAGAAGGAAATGCGTATAGACTATAAGCGAAAATTGGAGGCTTCACCCGGTTACGTGCACGACGAGAATGAACCTCCGGAGGACGCGCTGTTCGACGACGACGACGACGTCACTGCAATGGAAAGTAAGCCGAAGCGCAAGGTCACACCTTTCCGTAGCGGCCGTACAAGAGGTCGCCGAGGTCGGGGAGGCGGGTTGTCCCACCGGCTCGGCATGGCAGCCAGAACCCCTTCCTCAGACTATGGTGGGGAATCGGATTTGATGCTTTCACCTCGACCTCCTGTGCCGTCTATTCCTGGTCAGTTCCAGGATGATCTGGACCTTGAGCTTTCGGAAGGTGAAGAAGACGAACGTCAACCTGACCCTATTCCCAGTTCACCTTCTCCACTCGCCGTTCCCTCTAACCGCACAAGTATTGACGGCTTGGATCCATTTTATGCCAACGTGCTCCGCAGGTCTGCGTCCTACAGCTCGCTACTTTCCGGCTCCAGTCCACTCCGTCAGTCCATCCTTTCTCGCTCCGCCCGTGGTGGTGCTCCTCAACGTCGTTCGCGGGGAGGTGCTGCCTTCCAAGAGGCCCGTCCATTGTCACTTGTTGGCCAACCGGAGTCTCTATTGGCTGCTCTTGCTTTGGAAATGGGTACGGGCGTGTCTTCCGTCCTAGAGGATGATATATCGGTTTCGGAGAAGGAGGTCGCAGAAATTGCATGCCAGACCGATTTTGATGATGTGACACTTGCCGTTCCGTCAGCTCTGCCGCCGCCGGAGACCAGTGAGGCGGGAGTCCAGGCTGACCAAGATACCCACGTTACTGCTCAATTCCATGCCACCTCTGCGGCTGGGACATCGGAAATGTCTTGTCAGACCGATCGGGTGGAGGATCGCGTTGTCGTTGAAACGGACGTTACTCTTCAGACGAGTCAAGCCCAAGTCCAGACATCCCCAGCGTCGATGGGCGCTTTCCCGCGCCGCACGACTCTCACCCAAGCAGACTTCTCCAGTCTGTCTTCTGGAAACGAGAGCGGCGACACTACCGTTCGGGACGCTCGTGTACCTGGCGCACTCTCGGTCACAGACGAAGCAAGTGATAGCGAGGATGACTTCGATGACGGCGTTACGGAAACGGGTATAGAAACCGAAACAGATGCAGAAGACTACCATGATGCGCGCATGAGTATTGGCATGACGACCCCTTGGGAGTCGAGAGAGGACTTCCATTCGATGTTGACGGTGTCGGATAATGACTATTCGGAGAGCGAAGATGGTGAAAGTATCAAAGCCTCACGCATGCCAAGTCGCGCTGGTATGGCTTCCGTGGAATCATTTACGGAGCCACACGAGCTCCCACCTCCCGTTGAGTATGAGGAGAAAGGCATTGAAGCGAACTTCGAAGATGTTAGGGTTGTGGAGGTAGAGGTCGTTAAACTAGTGGAAGTCGTCAAAGAAGTTGTCAAGGAGGTGCCGCAAGAGGTGGTTAAGGAAGTCGAGGTCATCAAGTATATCGAGCAACCAAAACCTGAAGTCCACGAGATATGCATCCAGACGGATGAGCTGGCACATATCACTCCTCCAGTCTCTCCCGTTCCCGTTCCCCCGGTAACGCCTTCTGGGAAGCAGGATACGTCTACGTCGTCTGTTACACCTACTGCCCATCCCGCTCCCACCTCGCCTGGTGGATCCGCACTTGCGGGACTGTATAGAGTAGGTTCTACGGGGGCTCAGTCATTCCAGTTTGTCCCAACCAATTCCCCACCACCCTCCTCTCCGGGGACAATGCGAGAATCTACTGCACCTCTCGGTATTATTCGCCCTGTTACGTCTAACTCCGATAGGCGTCAGTCCATTGAATCCGCTATGGAGATTTTCGCTGATGATGTAGCGCGCCGCCCACGTACGACGTCCGCCGTACCGTCCCTTGTGGACAAGACGCGACCGCCCATGGTTATTTTACCCCCACCTCCACGTCAGCCACCTCCGCCTAACAGTATGCCCCCACCTTCATTCATTCCCGAGAGAAGAATCCCAACGACTTCGTCGGCGTCCGATGGGCCACCGCCTCGTCCTTCTTCTCCTCCTCCGCCAGAGCTTATCCAGCGTGCAACTACGCCTGTCGGCGGCATGCTTGCCGTTCACAGAGGAAGTCACGGCCCAAGGCAACACGGGTCGAGCATGCCTCCACCATCGAACCTTCGCCAGCCACCGTCTACAAGCAGCTTCCGATCTGCGGCGAATGCGGCTGCGCATGCACAAAGTTCTCAGATGTCATCCGGCTTACCTTCGTGGACCGTGCAGGAAAATGAACGCAGAGAGTTGTCCAGTACGTCCCTTACCTCAGATCGCAGCGCCTTGTCTCCGCGGTCTTCTATGTCATCCGATCACAATGTCTTTGTGAATCGCCGCTCGACAATCAACGCAGCTGGAAAGCCGGCTGAGCATTTGCGCAATGGTACAACAGACCCTGTTATCATTCATGCCATCACGCAGACCATGATTGGGGAGTTCCTTTACAAATATACTCGCCGTACGATCGGCAAAGGACATGGGGACAAGAGGCACAAACGTTTCTTTTGGGTGCACCCATATACCAAACATCTTTACTGGAGCTCCGCAGACCCCGGATCGCAGAATGTATCGGAATCCAGTTCCAAGAGCGGTGAGTTGATGTGCAGAAAGCAATTTTGTCCACGCCGATAACGTTGCGTCCAGCGTACATCGAAGGCATCCGTGCAGTTTTGGATCCCAACCCCATGCCACCTGGCTTGTACCAGTACAGTATCGTTATCTCGACATCTCAACGCGAGATGAAGCTTACAGCACCCACCAAAGAACGGCACGAGATCTGGCTCAACGTGAGTCTAATGCCAGGGCTTGTTGAGATCAACTGACTGTCTGTCCGCTTCTCAGGCTCTCAAATATCTATTATCCCGACCGAACCCGAATCCAGGTGCTTCGCTGACTGACCCTGCAGTCCTGAACAGTCCCATGTCACACGCGGCAGAACTTACAGACGATGACCATCGTCAAATAGCCGACTCAAGCCCGCAGAGTCAACGAAGCGGGAGGAGCAGTCACAATGGTGGCGCTTTCAGCACAACTCCCCGGGGTAAGCGGAGTCGCTCACAGCTTTCTGTTAGAGGGTCGGTCGGCAAACGTTCAGGCACACCGGCTGCGGAGTACTTGCGTTGGGCAGCTCCTGAAAGTCCGTACAGCCCTTCGCGGTCGTTCGAACAAGTAGCAGGAAATAATCAAAATGACGCGGACCTTGATTTTGAGTTGCATGCAGATACCAAGTCCGACGAAGGGTTCGAAGGTTTGGAGAACGTACGCGCGTGTTGCGATGGAAGGCATACCGTGGGACATACACATCCTCACCACCACCATCCCGCTCACCTCCATAACGGGGAACACCTGGAAGTAAATGCGCCTGCGCGACCCGTCTCTCCAGCCTGGTCCCTCCGTTCACGAACAGGGAGTTCTCATTCGCATGAGACGGGTGGCTTCTTCTCATGGGGCCGTGGCGATGACGGTAAACTCCGTTTCGGCTCCCGAAGATCCACGAAGACAGTACCTAATGCCATGGTGGATCGGTAGTTAACTATCTAATCGATATACACACTCGCGCCCTCCGCTGCGATTTTACTTCTATCCCATTGGCTTTCTGGGGCTTTATATACTACAATCCCGCGCTCTTTCAGACATCTTACGCTCCTTGATAATGTATGGACTTGCCAATTTTTCATAAATTCGACCTTATTTACCTTCGTGGTAGTCCTGTCATAGTATGCACATCCTTTTTTTCTATTCGCAAAAGGCCAATATCACTCCTTTCATACCCGAATTCTCCACGTCTAAGACTTGGTTTATATGATATAACACGTTTGTCTGACCGCGAACTAGTGGTGGATTTGACTACAACGAAGTATGTCACCAGGAACCTCAAAGGAACAAACAGTTAGAACATTATCCCTACGCTGGTATTAACTGTAAACGAACGCAATGAGCTGGCCATCAGGTGTAAGTACCAGTAGCCCATGCACAAGGAAGCCACAAACTTACACAAACCGGTTGCAACGACACGTTGACATCAAACAACAAACTCGTCGACCTTGGACCGATGTATGCAGAAGCCCTAGGTATCACAGTTATTAGCTGGCTCTCAGAGAACCAAGTGCATGCAGCAGTGCACGTCTCGAGCGAGTAAACCTACCGGTGTCACCCACTGGTTACAACTACAGTGCACCCCTGCCCAGTCATAATTCCCTAGTTTGACGCCGCAGCGTGGGTTAGGACAAATGATTTTCCCAGCCAAATCTCCATTTTCGAGGAACGGTTCCATCCATTTCATCTAAGCGAGAGCACTCGTCAGCAACCATGACTATTTGGGATGTTGTGGACCTCGAACCGGCTCGACAAAGTACCCCGAACATTTGGGATTCATCAGAATTGGAGGGCTAACATTTTGCTTGGTTGCGGACCCTGTGATGGCCGTCATCGCGAGCGATGATGGCGCACGCAAAGCAGCAAGCTTTGGATGGGCGTTCAGTTGAGCTGCAAGATCCACCGGTGTCACAAATTGAGTGTCGCCACTTGGCACCTGCTTTTGCACCTGGGTCTGCTGTTGTTGGGAACTGTCAGCTTTAGGATGTCCTTCATCATGTCGCACTTCAGGCACAAGAGACAACGTCCGAGGCACTTCCCCTGCTTCATGTTCTACAGCATCGGTAGGAGCAGAAGCGGCATCTAATGCATCTGACAAATCACGACCGATATTGTCCATAGATAACAAGCGAGGCACGAAGTTTCCCGTCACCGCCGGACGAACGACGAGACGGTGGACATGAACCCCGGTTGTTAGTATCTGGCCTTTCACTCCCAGAGTCGGCGTCGTCTTCGGTCTCGAGAGCAGACATAGAGAGTGATTCAAGAAGGGAGCGACTACCAAGTGCTGAGAGAACAGCTGGGCGACCATCGTGCGAAAACGAATTCATTCGAACTTGCGCCCCCGCACTGGATGGACGACGTGATATGGAGACGTTGAGGCTTCCAGATGGTCGGCGGGAGACAGATCCACGTTGAGAAAGCTGGTCATTGGCGTTCGAAGGTCTTCGAGAGCTAGCAGGAGTGAGAGATGGGAGCCCCGGTGTTGGAGGACCAAGTTGGCCGTGATCGAGCATATGCTCGCGAGTTGCAAGTTCTTGCCTATGACAAGGGGACCTACGCATAATTTGCACACATAAACATTCGAATATAATCGTACCTGCACATTTTGCATCGTATGCGTCGATGAGGGACGATCACTGGTGTATTTGGAGACGAATCACTTGGCGAACACGGACGCCTTGCGAACATGTTGTCCGACTGGAAACGTACCATCGCCATCTGTGAAGATCGGTGCTTAACGTACACACCAGGCAACTTCCATAGACCAGGGAAAGGGGGTAAAACGAGAAGGATGACCTTACTCATGATCTCTTCCATCGTTCTGTCCATGTAGAACATTCGAATCGACTTGTCTCTACTAGTAAACTTGTAGGACGCCTGGTGGAAGATCTCCAGCTGATGCAAGAATCCTTCGTTCGGCCTTGATCGCATGAATAAACGTCAAAAATTGGTTCTGGGGTTCCAGAGCTTCCTACTTACTCCACGTTCGGTCTGACCTTTCTGACCATTTCCAGTGCTGTCGTCGCATCCACTTTGCGAGAGTACATGAGGAAGGCAGTTACGATCGTAGCACTGCGACCTACACAAGGTCAGGATACGATGCACCTGACATGATTGGGCACCGTAGAGCATACTTACTGATGCCAGCTTGACAGTGAACGAGTACACCATGTCCCTTGTCGAGCTCTTTTTGAATGAACGATATGGAAGGTAGGAAGTGTACAAGGACGTCCTCGTCTGCACTGTCGTCGATGTTGATCTGGTACTTATTGAACGTCTGAGTGATAAGTAGCCAGACGGAGATCAATCACCGTGTTCGATGCAGTGACTAAGGACCACAACGCACGGCATGGATGGTAACCTTGCCTCGCATGGCAGAGACGACACTGAATATATTTTTCGCCTTCAAGCCTTGAACGTCTAACGCGCTTGGGAGATCGCCTATCCATAGTCCTGGTACTACTTCATCCATGGGTGTCGCTGCGTCACGGAACGGTTATAATGACAATGGGTATCAGCCTCGCCTTCCTACGGCGGGAATATCCTCCTGATGCACTTGAGGGCACACGGGGGCACTGTTCAAAGATTTCGGCGTCGGTGCAGCACAGCGTCAAGGAAGTTGTTACTAGATAATTCATGACGTATGTTGACTTGCACGGAAGAAAATCCCACACTGCCGGATCCGAGGACTATGTAACCTTTACCATGCCTACTACCAGTGACGGTTGGAACCAACGAGTCCTATTAGCAGCCCGGATACCACATTGTAAGTAGCAAAAGCATGTACTTGCGCTATCCGTGTCCTAACCGGGGTTTTCCTTTCCGCTGATTCGCGCAAACTTGTACTGCAGCCAATTACTACTCGTGCGTTACATCTAAGTCGCTTGCCCTCAATGGGTATTCCGGTGGAAGAAGGTCAGGCCGAAGCATTCTGCTTCACCGTTACGAAGATCCGCTCCCCAGTACCTCGGGGAGTACATATACTGATTATCTGGGCTCGGGTAAGCTGGCAGAACAATAGCAGTTGACCACCCACTATCCTACCCTCAGTTTGAGACGTGCCAAAGATGTCATATGCGCGACTCGTGGCCCGGGAGGTGAAACTAGCGCTGTCACACCCGAAGTCCAATTTTTTGAGAGTGGTTCGTGGATGTTCGGCAGTCTCAACACGGGTACGATCCCCCAATTGAAATACCCAATCAGTCCACTTTTCGTATGTCATTTCCAGGGGACACATAACTCTCCGTCGCCTGGTTTTCTGCCAGGCAAACCACCTTGGGACCTTCACCCTTCCTGCATTTAGGGCATTTGGAACAAGTCTTCATCGGACATGTCGTGCTTGAACACTTGGATACCCTATGGGCGGTGGATACTCCAGCATAGAAATTCAAGAAGTGGGTTAGGAAGACGTATCACATGTAGAAGTCGTTCGGAATAACCCTGTCGATGTTCAAGTCTTCACGATCTCGCTGCGCTGGCATTTTTGTCTTGGGGTCCCTCACAGCTTGCGTGTGGCTTCCACCTGACACAATCGCGATGCTACTGTGCCCAGAGCAGGCAATAGCTTCGGGAAGAATTGCTTTGATCTGTCTGGTGGCCAACACCCTCCATACAATTGGTCAAAAAACGATGCAAAGGGGGTGACTCTTGTAGATGGGGCATATACTTGCACGAGCACTTCTGTTCAGGAAGGCTCGGAACGGGACTCAAGAGATGCTGCAGCCCGATCAGAGAAGGCTGATAGAAGCTTCCATGCTACGGCCTCAAACGGATTGCGGGGGGTTGCCCCGACTCATGAAGTGCCTCAAAGCCACGCTACTGAAGGCTGATAGTTCGGAGTGATCATCGCTCACCTACCACCGACAATGTTGTGGAAACTGATAGGGCATTTGGGTACTCACTATCTCATCCATGTCTAAAATTCACGATCCAGCGGTGGGTGTTGACCACTGCAATCATCATTAGTAAACTACAGAATGGTTTATTTATGTTATCCACATCCCTCTCTCATGCTTCTATAATCAAAAGCTACAAGTAAGTACTCTTAATGATACACTTGAAGAGTGTTACAAGAATACAAGATGGAGGCTTTGGCGAAGCCCCAACTTTTGACCCTTGTCCGTGTATATCATACATTAGTTCGTGTTCGTGTTGGTAGGTGTCATCGGGGGGCGTCGGGGGCCGTGAGGGTCAGTTGCCCCACAAACAATCTGGTAAGGGTGCACACGCGCACCCTTGGCAAGCCGACGGTTCGGGTGACGAAAGCGCTGGAGAGCAGGACCCACGAGAAGGAGAGGCTGGGGTTGACACCCCTGGGGTGTAGGAAGGGAAGGAGGTATCACCACAACGGCGTCTGCGTTCTCCAAAGTAGCCGGTACGAGTCGGAGCTTCTGTGGAGCATACGGCGACTTTTGAGAATGAGGGAAAGGTAAGGCTGACGGTGAGCAGGCGGGCGCGGGAAAGGGTATGCGTGACGTCGTGATGGGGACAGCAGATACCTGCCGCTTTTGACGGACCGAAGAAGAGGAAGGTGGGCGGTGAAAGTGGGCTGTCTGCAAAAATACATGAGCAACTGCAGAATCTTGGTAATACGAAAACGCACCTCCCGGTTCCATTCATGGGGGTCGTACATTCGTTCCAGGGAGGGAAGCTCTGTGTTCTCGTCAACCATCTTGAGGTTCTCAAGAAGGGTGCGAAGCGGAGGCAAGGTTGTGCGGGAGGACGAAGAGGCGGGAGCACAATGAGCCATCAGGGATCGAACTAAGAGGTGAGGACGAGATAGAAATGGCGAATGAGAGTATTCAGCTAGCTAAACGAAGTCCACCAGGGTATGCCAAGGCCTGCCTTGGATGTTGGAATATATAAGATGAGGGGTATATATCGAGTTGAGGAGGGGATGGAAATGGCCTGGTTACGACCGGAGAACGGCGGGTTCGTTTTTATAGAGAAAGGCATAGACGATCGACGAAGCGACGCCGTCCGCTCATTGCGTGCCAAAGGTAGAAGGATAAAGAACGATCGACGGGGTGCTGCATTGTAATACCGATCAAACAAAGGAGGCTGTTATTTGGATTTGTTTGTCTCCTCCCGGAGCTGCAAGTCCGCAAAACAATATCCCTTCGAGACGTTCTCCCCCTGAACAAATCCATAGCATTGTCACCATCTCGCCTTTGTCTTTTTGTTTTCGTGAATTCATTTTCTTTGACGACGCTCGGTCGAGATAGGAATCTTGACTTGTCGAAATTTATTATTTCCTCTTCAGGATAATAAGCGGCGGCTCTCAACGTCTTGACACTCATGTCGGAAGTAACACCGAAAATCAGGATTGCAAGTTCTCCTCCTCACTGTTCGTACAGTCGCGCTGATATACCGTAGATGAAGGGCGCGGCACCGGACCTTTCTGCTGCCACATACCAAATTTTTGACGAGACGCACACTATTGGCAACGCTCTCCGGTGGATGATCATGAAGAAGTAAGTTCCTAGAGAAATATCTATTGAGCACGGAACACTACGACTCACGTATGAACGGTCAACACAGCCCAAAGGTGCAATTCTGTGGTTATAGGTACGCGAATTCAGAACGTGGTCCCGACATCGTGGGGGTGGATACTTGCTCTTAATTTCACTCGGTCTACCGGCTAATACATTCCCCATGTGTTACCCTTGACTGAGTAAAGATATGGTTGCTGATCTATCCTACAGTGTCCCACACCCATCCGAGAACCTAATTCAGCTTCGCATCCAAATGTTCGGTGCGTGTATATGTCGCGTCGTGGCTGATGTCGATGCTCATCGAATGAATTCCAGATGGACTCTCGTCTCTTAATGCACTTCTTGAGGCGCTGGACAACTTGGATGGAGTATGTGAAAGTGTGGAGGAACGTTACCTCAGTAGCCTTCAGGAAGGCCGGTATGAACGGTGGGAAGAGAAGAGCTAGTGATAAGCGCTCCCTCATGTATGAGAAGAGTGGAAAAGGGTTGGTGAGTGGCCCAAATAGAGTAACGCTTCTTTGCCACTACAGACATGTCGAATACAGCATGTCTTTTATCATTTGTAAAGAGGAACCGAACCAGCGGAAGCAACCGAGGTTCCCAACGTTGGTTTTGAGACTTTAAAGGTAAAAACCCACTTGTCTTCCGCACAACGGAGACGATCGTCGCCGATAAAGAACTGCACGCCTTGACCGTATTTCCAGGGTTTTCGAGCTTAAAGGGTGGAGCATGAGGTGATTAGTGGCAGAGCTGACAAACCCAAAAAAATTGCCGGAAGGTCAAGGGACTTCGATCTTACCGCCGACGAGAGTGTACCCACGGAGGGTGTCGGTGATAGTGATACCCTCGGGGAGGTTCGGTGTGGTGTTTGTATGCAAGAAAAGCAGCGTTTCGATGGTGTCCTTTGCCAAACTTCTTTCGCGTACGGTAACGCGTTGCTCTGGAGCAGACTTACCGTGATGCGTTCTTGTTCTTCCGCGAACAAGAGAGAGTCGCGTATATGCGCGCTTGTATGAACCGTTGCATCAGCAACCCTATCAATCGATGACAGGAGGTGTTACCCCTGTTCACTGGTGCGCAGACAGACTTGGACTACCGTCCCCGATAATCTGGAACCTTCGCTAGTCTCGAGCGCAGGTATATACAGCAGATGGGTTTTGTTTAGTTGTAGCTTGTATGGTGACGTTGGCATCGTTGAAGGTGAGCAGCAGCTCTGTCCGTACCGCTGTTACGTGACAAGGCGGTTTGATTTCCCACGGGACCTTATCTAGGACACCTGCCAGAACAAGATCTACTGGAGGCCGGCTAGACATTGTCCGATAGCAACATTCGCAATGCCAGTTGGTTCGTCTGCTTTTTGTATTCAAGATGCATCTCACGAACCCTGGATAGACAGCTTGTACGTGAGATTGCACGTTCTGGTCGAGCGCTGGTCATCCTAAATCGAACCAACCCGCTTGCAGGCCGATGGGCTCGTACACATGACATGAAACCACATACATGTGTCTTGGCCGGCGCAGACAGAGAGGCAGCAGGACACCGCGTTTTTTCATGGCGCTTGGGGACTACAGAAAAAACATTCTTCATTCTGACGCTCATGTTATCGTTGCCGTTGCCAAATCTTCGTCACGCTCCAATAACATAGTTTCCCCCCAAGTTTAAAAAGACGTTACGTACCCGGCCCTCTTCCTTTCTTTCATTCTTTCCCCGTTCTGTCAGAGTCCTCAACCGCCTCCCTCCCATTCCCTCGCAATTCGTCCCGTCCCTCTTCCCTTCATTTCTACTGGTCAAGATAGCCCAAACTTTCCTACACCTACTTACAGGCTTCATCGTGTAGCACTCCAACGGCAACACAGGGTGTACATTTCACCGAGGTTCTTCTGAGGCTCTATTGTCGGATTGGTCTGCAGCCATCAGAGCACGCATAAGGTTCACCCCCACTTGGCGCTGCATTTACCAACGTAATGACAAACGCACCGAGATCGGCAGAACCCACTTTTCCCATACAGATAAATGGTTTGTATCTTTCCGATCCCCCTTTGTTTGCAAGCACTTCTGACTCGCGTTAGAACTGAGCCTATATGATCCCCCCCTAATTAGTTTAGGGCACAAAGACCGGTTCTATGTGGAGGTTGGGATTGACAATGACGTTCAGACAACATCTACCGTCGGCAAACACAAATTACCTTGGAAAGAGTCCCTTGGTTTGTACGTGTTCGCTGGTATATGGGCGATCAGGCTGACTGAATAATTTCGAAGTGATGCTCGACAATCTTCTGTTATCACACTGCGGGTTTTTGCTGAGCGCAAGCTCCATCAAGATGCATATGTTGGCTCTGTTCAAGGCAGGTTGGATGCTTTTCTTGGCACATCCGGAAAAGGCGAGCGAGTCATGCGGTCCCCATGTGAATGTCTTTCAGTTGATTTGTGATTACCCAGCTGTTCTCCACGATGTCTCACCCCCACCTTCTAATTCCGATCCTCATGCTGCCTGGAAGACTAAAATGTCACTTTCAGTCAAGCGTGTAGGGGAGGTTAGTTTTCCTAGCATCACCAGTGAACCTCCAACTAAAGAGACATGCTTGCTGATTACCGAGCATCACTGGCAGAAGGAAAATTCAATGATAAACGCACCGAGATTGGCAGAACCCACTTTTCCTATACAGATAAATGGTTTGTATCTCTCCGACCCTCCTGTGTTTGTAAGCATTTCTGACTTGCGTTAGAACTGAACCTATATGATCCCCCTTCAATTTGTTCAGGACACGAAGACTGGTACTATATGGAGGTTGGGATTGACAATGTCGCTCGGTCAACATCTGCCGTCTGCAAACACAAATTACCTTGGAAAGAGACCTTTACTTTGTACGTGATCATTGGTGTACAAACGATCTGCAGACCGAAGGCGATTTCGAAGTAATGCCCGACAGTCTTCTCGTATGACACTGCGGGTTTTTATTAAGCGCATCCACTGTCGAAATACGTATATCGGCTCCCTTCAAGGCACGTTAGGTACTTTTCTTGGTTCATCTGCAAAAGGTGGGGCGAGTAATGCAGCTCATTGCGAACGCGTTTAAGTTAATTTGTGATTGCTCAGCTGTTCTCCACGATATCTCACCCCCACATTCCGATAATGGCCATCACATTGCATGGAAGCCTAAAATTTCATTTTCAGTCAAGTGTGTAGGGGATGTTACTGAGTCGGGTTTTCCTAGCGTCGCCTCGTTTGCGCCGACTATTGCTGTCTTAGACTGTGTAAAAACTTTTAGCCCTCTATTGGACAAGATCAATCTCTTTCTCGGGTTCGCTAATGCCCTCGGAGATGTGCGTGTTCAAGTTTCACTTACATTTTCGATAACGCTAAACACGTGTTGGCAGATTCATCCTTACGTGAAGATAGCTGCTGTAATCCTTACAGGAGTAGTCAAGGTATCCACTTCTTGCCATATTACAGTGCACGGTACTTAGTTTCTACGTTTATAGGTTTTAGCAGTGCAAGTTGTTTTTAAAGACCACATCGAAAAACTGGTCCACACCATGGTCGACACTCATAGTTTTCTGACCGAGTTGGATCCACTAGCGCGGATCGATTCTCACCTTCGGATCATCCGTGCCCTGTCAGCCCAGACGGTGGAGTGCTCGTATTTTCTTCAAGATATAACGAAGGATGGTCTCGGTGAGTGCTGGCGTTGCAATGCGAACAACAATTCCAAATAGCCTATCCTAGGATTTTTTAGGAGCCAACGACTATGGGCAACAAATACTGAACGAAAGTTCCGGGAATACACCCAGAAGTTCCAGCGACTGAGAGCTTCTCTACAGGAACATGCCATTATCTCGACCGAGGTCACTGTACTACGCCTATATGACGAAGTTCAAGGGATTTGTGAGCTTCTTCGTTCGGTTGGCTACAGAATTAGGCTCAAGCAGTATCCTGTAGCTGCGCAAATATCTCTCGATAACATGCATTATGCCGAAGACGTTCACTACACTAATGTAAACGTATGCAATTCCTTGGAACCCCATTGGCGGAAACTCTGCGACGAGATTACTTCCTGGATTATCGGTGACTCGACGGAGCGTATCTTTTATCTTTGCGGACCAGCTGAATGTGGAAAAACCGCTATTGCCCACGAAGTGGCTCGTCTATTCGATGGGTTACAACGGCTCGAGTCATCTTATTTTGTTCACACACCGCCCCACCATCACTACCAACCACATCCCAAAGATCCTCGCGATCCCAGTTGCATCTTCCGCAATATTTCTCGCGATATTGCAGACCATAATCCGCACTTCAAGCAAGCTGTTGGCGAGAAAGTTAAGATATGTGCCATACGGACTACCAGTCACATTGGCACGCAATTCGAAGAGCTCATCCTGGGGCCAGCCAAACAAATTAGCTGGTGTGGGCCAGTGGTTATCGTCATCGACGCCTTGGACGTCTGTACAAAGGGAGACAGGACAAATGATCTGCTTAATGTGCTCGCAACTAGAGCCGCAGAACTACCTCCGAACTTCCGGATCTTGGTAACTAGTCGCCCGGAGGCGGATATCGCGCTTGCCCTCAAAGACAAGCCGCATGTAATGACGAAGATTCTTAAAGATGCTACGTTGCCGGACAACGATTCAGGGGTTTCTTTCTCACCGATCGCGACCTGCGGAAGACGTTCTCCTTCGGTTGGTGACGGTGTCTTGGAGTCTGATTAATTGAGTAGTATAATTCGGCTAGTTTATTCTGTCCATTGTTCATGGGCTGATTGTTATTGAAGCTACCTACCGCTGATCTTACCTCCTTACAACATGTACCTTAGTGCTGGCTCACAGTATTACTGTTTACAAATATGATTCGGAGTGCCAGCAATAGCTGCTTCGAAGTGCCATGGAGAGCGAAACTGATATATACATGTTGAAGTTCCCATCCAATGCTCCAAAGAATGCAACTCCCTTAAATCACGGCAGCTCAGAGTATGACCCTACCCCACCCCCAACTGTTTCACCCGTGCAGTATAGTGTCTCAAGATCTTGGACACTTCGCCCATCTCTCAATTCCCTTATCGGGAAAATCTCAAGACAGTAAAAGATTACTTATTTGTTATTTCGCGAACAGGCTGGGACTGTAGATAGGATGTTGGCAATGTTGACAGCCGAGAAGTTACTATGTCGTCGTTCTGGAAAGGAGATTTGACTTTCCTCATCTAGAACTCTTGCTGGATCAAGATCTCCATGCCGGCCAAACATTACCCGATGATAGCGGTGGTCACAATCTCAGTTCGTGTATCTGCCTCCTGTATTCAACGTGTATCCTACGAACCTTGACTCATACAGATTGTACGTGACACTGCACGTTCTGATCGAGCTCTGGTTCATCTTACAACTGAACCAATTTGCTTGCAGACCGATGCGGTCTCGTACAGGACATGGAACCTCTGCTACATCTGCTTTGGCCGGGACAGACGGACTGGAGCAAGGTCTTCGCACACACAGGTCCTTACACACACCCCTTTTCTCATGACGATTTGGGACTGCATACGGAGCAAACGTTCCTTACTCGGGCGCTCGTCTGCATCACTGCCGCTACCACCCATGTTATCTCGCTGCCAGATCTTCGCCACGCTTCAATGACATAGCTCCCCCCACTTTTAGAAGCCATTATGTACCCACTCAACAGGTGCAGAGCCTCGTCTTGCTTTCTTTCCCCCTTCTGTCAGAGTCCTCAACCACCTCCCTCCCACCCCCTCGCAATCCGCCTCCTTTCAACTCTACTGACCAAGGAAGCCTCAGGCTATCCGTACACTTAGCTTATAGTCTTCATCATGTGGCGCCCCAACAGCAACATAGGGTGTGCATTTCACCGATGTTCTTCAGCGGCGTCATTATCTGACGGGACTGCAGTCCTCAGAACATGCCTAATGTGCACTCCCACTCCATTGGAGCTGCTTTTGGAAATTTAATGATTCAGACTTTGAACGCACCGAGACTGGCAGAACCCACTTTCCAGATACAGATAAATGGTATGTATCTCTCCGACCCTCCTACCTTTGCAAGCACTTCTGACTTATGTCAGAACTGGACCTACATCATCCCCCTTCGATCAGCTGGGGTCACGAAGACTGGTTCTACGTGACCGTTGATATTGACGGGCAGGTTAAGACGACATCCGTTGCCTGCAAACACGAATTACCTTGGAAAGAGACCCTCACTCTGTATGTGATCTTTGGCATATGAGCGATCAGGCCGACTGAAGGAAATTTCGAAGTGATGCTCGACAATCTTCTGTTATCACATTGCGGGTTTTTGCTGAGCGCAAGCTCCATCAAGATACATACGTTGGCTCTGTTCAAGGCAGGTTGGATGCTTTTCTTGGCTCATCCGGAAAAGGTGGGCAAGTCATGCGGTCCCCATGCGATGTATTTAAGTTGATTTGTGATCGCCCAGCTGTTCTACACGATATCTCACTCCCACATTCCAATTCCGATCATCACGCTGCCCGGAAGACTAAATTTTCATTTTCAGTCAAGCGTGTAGCGGAGTCTGGTTTTCCTAGCGTTGCCAGTGAACCTCCGGCTAAAGAGACAAATCAGCTCATTATCGAACATCACCGGGCGAAGGAAAATTCATGGAAAGATAGAGGGGCTGAACGGGATGAGCCGGCAACCAAGCAGCCGGAGACGGATTTATGTTACTCAAGTAACAAAGCCCTACAGGCGAAGCCGTCAGCACGAGACCTTATCACGCCGTTTGGAGCGATCATTGCCCTTTTCCCGAATGACAACCAGATCCAACAAATACTGGACAACACAAATACCTTTAGCCCGCTGTTGGACAAGATCAACCTCTTTCTCACGCTCACTGATGCCCTCGGGGATGTGAGTGGTTAAGATTCACCTACATTTTCCACCATGCTGAACACTTGTTGGCAGATTCATCCTTACGTGAAGATGGCTGCTGTAATCCTTACGGGAGTAGTCAAGGCATGCACTTCTTTCTATATTACAGTGCACGATACTTAATTTCGACGCTCGTAGGTGTTCACAGCGCAAATTGCTTTTAAAGACAATATCAAGAATCTAGTTGAAACCATGGCCGATGCTCACAGTTTTCTGTCCGAGTCGGATCCACTAGCACGGATCAGTTCTCACCTTCAGATCATCCGTGCCCTCTCAGCCCAGACAGTGGAGTGCTCGTATTTTCTTCAGGATATCACGAAGCGCGGTGTCGGTGAGTGCCGGAATTGCTGCGCCAACAAGATCTCAAACAGTTCATCCTAGGATACGTGATGAGCCAACAACTATGGATGACAAATACCCAACAAAAGTTCCAGGACTACACCCAAAAGTTCCGGCAACTCAGAGCTGCTCTGCAGGAACGTGCCATTATCTCCACCGCGGTCACTGTACTGCGTCTATATGACGAAGTTCAAGGAATTTGTGAGCTTTTCGCTCGGTACAAAACAAAAATTAGACTCAAAGTGGTATTCTACAGCCGCGCAAATATCCCTCGATAACATGCATTATGCCGAAGACGTTCACTACACTAATGTAGACGAATGCCATTCCTTGGAACCCGACCAACGGCAACTCAGCGACCAGATTACTTCCTGGATTAGCGGTGAATCGACGGAGCGCATCTTTTATCTTTGCGGACCGCCTGAGTGTGGAAAAACTGCTATCGCTCGCGACGTGGCTTGTTTGTTCGACGGGTTGGAACGACTTGGGTCATCTTACTTTGTTCGCGCACCTCACAAACCATCCCACCACCATTACCAACCATATGCCAAAGATCCCCGCGATGCCAGCTGTGTCTTCCGCAATATTTCTCGCGATATTGCAGACCACAATCCGCACTTCAAGCAAGCTGTTGGTGAGAAAGTTAAAAGGTCTGCCATACGGACCACCAATCACATTGGCACGCAATTCCAAGAACTCATTTTGGAGCCAGCCAAACAAATCAGCTGGTGTGGGCCGGTGGTTATCGTCATAGACGCCCTGGATGTCTGTGGAGAGGGCCACAGGAGAAAGGATCTACTTAATGTACTCGCAACTAGAGCTGCGGAACTACCTCCCAACTTCCGGGTTTTGGTGACTAGTCGCCCGGAGGCGGACATCGTGCATGCTCTCAAAGACAAGCCGCATGTAATGATGAAGATCTTTGAGGATGCTACTTTACCGGATGACGATTCAGGTATTTCTTTCTCACCAGTCGCGACCTGCGGAAAACGTTCCCCCTCTCCGGCCGGCAACAGTGTCCAGGAATCTGATACCTTGGAAGACAGCGGTGACCTTACGGAGTACAACGACATCTATAGGTCATCTGAAATTTCCGATGAACAGGACACCTGTCCGTACACTGGCGACAGTTCCCCCCCTCCACCTTATGTCCGTGAAGATGCGACTCCCCGGGATCAGCACCATACTGCAACTTTGCGCACGAGGGAGCAGGCGAACGTAACATTTGACTACGCTGGGAGCCCTTTGCGCAGAGGCCACACGTTGCACCTTCACGATAGCCAAAACGATTTGAAGTCCGTTGGACCCAAGGTTTACATGGTTGTACATGGTCGTCATGTGGACGGAGACGTCCGATACCGAGATCATCTAGGTGAGCTCGCTGAGGCAGAATATCTGGAGGATATAGATGGATCCACACGCAAGTCCCGCGCACGGGCAACCTCGTTGCACCGTGTCAAATCTGATCGAGCCCAGGTCGTGGACACTCTGAATCGCCGATACCGTCAGCCAGCTTATCCAGCCCATCGTTCACGGTTGATTGTTGCACACGAAGCTATCCACCTCTGATGTTACTTCTTATATAACACGTACTTTGGTGCTGGATCACTATATGCAACTGTATAACTAATGTATAACATGTACGGATACCGTCGCGATCAATGATACTATGACCAGACTGCTAGCTTAACAGTTTTCAGGTTAGACCACTGGCAATAATGTGTGCAAGTCACTAACAGTAGTCCTATCTAGAGTGCTTCGTCTCGACACGTAAGCACTTCATCAATGTTAAGAAACGGACAGATTTTAAGGAGTCAGAGGGTGCCGTATAATGGCATGCCACGGCGGTTGTTCAACGTCACACCCAAGCGAGGACCGTACCTATGCGTCAAAGAAAAGTATGGCTATTGGCTTGAGTTAGACATCCCTTGGCCATGTCGTATCGCCATGTGCATAGGCAGTGTAACAAGGACTGAAGGCTAACCAACTAAGTGTTCGGTGATGATAACTTTCCAGAAGTTGACCTTTCGGGAAGACAGTGTTGTAAGGAGCGGCTCCGGAAAGATACCGCTGTGGATATGACTCGAAGGAGTGTACGCGCGGCTTCCTTAACACTTCTCTTCTAAGGCAGACACTCGTTTGAGAAAAAAATCTGCTTCTAGACGTCTCCACCTAGGCGTGGTCGGAACTTACCAATCGTCGTGTATGTGTGGATGGAACCCCGTTGCTTCTCAGTGCACGTTGTCCGATATGTTATCCTTCGTTATCCTTGCCATTCCCACCAGTGATGGGGCATGAATAACACCTGGTACACGGAAGCCACACAAGAGTATCGAAATGAACATAACACGATGGTGCCGGAAAATGCGGGGTGGGAGACGGTGTTTACTGTAAGTTCTGAGAGTGATAGCCGTGCATAGATGTATGATTGGTATGGGTGGTCATGCGGAGTGTCGTGGTGTATGGATGCCTGCGTGCCAATCATAGAATTTAAGAATGGAACCCTGCACGTTCACGCGGAACAGACGACGTAAACGGAAAAACGAGGACGGAAGCACTACTTCCTGGTCTTTCTACTCTCCACAAAAAGCACCTTGGTTTTGGCTGACAAGGGAGAGAAAATTGATCAGGAACGTCTACAAGTCGTGGAAAGCAACGGCAAACCTATTGGGTCGTACTTGACGGCCGAAAGCTTCGGGCCCGTGCGTACTCGTTGGGTCGTGTAGAAGTAGCCGGTTTGGGCAGTGGAAATGAGTCGAACGATTAGAGTTCTGCAGAAAGCGAGTTCAACGCAGTGAGACACGATCCGTTATTGCTCCATACCTTGCCTTTCCTTTGGCTGCCATTCTGACCGATGACAATGTCAACTAAAAGTTTGCAGTGGGGCGCGCAAGTTAGCTGGCTCAAACCTGCTGTCGGACTGAAACCCTAATCCGGCAAGTCTCTTCCCGCCACCATCCTATTTCGACTTTGTTTCAGCAACTTTATAATGGCTCCAGCACCACCGACGGAGACCGACATCAATCCTTACGAGCTCCTTGGAATCTCCCAAGAGGCCACAGAGGCTGAGATACGAAGCGCATACCGCGCAAGGTCACTCAAAGTCCACCCAGACAGGGTACGTTTCTTCCATCCTCGAAGGAATCTGGACAGCTCACGGGACGTTTTGTAGAACAGAAACGACCCAGATGCAGGTGGGAAATGGTTATATCGTACACAGTTGTAGCTATTTATCTGCCCTATAATTACCGTTCCAGCTCGCAAATTCCACGAACTCACAAATGCATCCAATCTCCTGCTTGACCCTCTTCGCCGCCTCGCTCTCGATGCACAGCTCAGACTCGCTGCTGCAAAGAAAGCGCGCTTTGCTGCATATGACACGAAGCGAAAGAATCTCGTGACCGAACTTGAGGAACGCGAACGAGAATTCAAGAAAGCACGTCTAGAGAAGGAAAAAGAGAAGTTCGCAAAGGAGAGCGAGAACGAACGCGTGAAGGAGGCGGGAAGACGGCTTAGAGAAGAAAAGGAAAGGGAACTAGAGGAGCGGGACAGAGCAAAGTCGACTCGGAAGGCAGAACACGAAGATGTGGACGTCGATGCCCCGCCATCGCTCGGTCCCTATGATACAACCATCCGCGTCAAATTTCCCCTCGCTAAATATCCAACTCTTAATACTCCCTCTGCTCTGGCAGCTCACTTTCAACGGTTTGGAGCTACCGATGAAGACGCCATCGTCCTATCCGTCAAAGCAAAGAAGTCGGGAAAAAAGCATAAGCCCAGTGCTCCAGATCGAAACTCCTCTGACGGACTGGGCGACACAGGGATGTTGGTGAATGCTCTTGTGACTTTTACACAGATCGGCGCCGCATTTGGAGCCGTCTCTAGCAACCCGAAGCTCAGGGAACAGGGCATGGAGGTTACATGGGCAGGTGGTTCCGAGCCACCTATATTACAATGGCTACGTGACCGCGGTAAACTCGGCGGAACGACAAGTAGTCCTGGTCCCCAAGCAGCGACTTTCGATGACGCCATGAAAACTTCCCACCATTCAAACCTACCAGACGGTAGCAAATTTTCTACTTTTCCCTCTACTTTCGTAAGTCACCCCGTTCGTTCGCTTTCGTTTTGGCCTGTCGTGCAACGTCGTATTTGCACCATTCACTGCTAGACATCACTGCGTTATTCCTTTTCCACTCTGGTACTGACCTCGTTGTGCAGCCTTCCACATTCCATTCCTCCCCTCCACCCTCAGCGGCAACCACAACCAGCAACCCCATGGATTACGAATCACTTACTTTGCTGCGCATGCGCGAAGCGGAACGCGCAAGGTTGGAGCGTGAAATACTAGAGGCAGAGGCAAAGGAGGAAGGGTCGTGAATACATGTGCCAACCTTGTTAGACGGTCCCCACGCACTCAGGCACCTGAAGCTGCGTTCTCTGTCAGACCAAGTATGGTGTTCCTACCTCCATCCTACTGCAAGTCATAGGATGAACGACTGTCGCTTGTCTGGAGCACCGGGTCACTTCAGATGAAGACTGGCAGTGAGCGTATCGGTATTGCTATGGACAGGTACTACAGAGCTGTTGCTGACTAGGTAGACCCCAAAATCTGTCCATGTACAGGGTGGGTCCCTATTTACATACATGTCTGCAATGTGAAGTGCATGCGGGAAAGGGAGCACCACAGTAAACTTCAAGGTTGGAGGAAAACTAGAGGGTCGCAACCCAAAACCCATGATGAGAATAAAACTAACCACTCCACGACAGTAACGGTACTACCATGCACCCTGTGTTGACCGTGGGCTCGTCGGTGCTGTAGTCGTTTGTGGAAGCGGAGCTGCTGGGGTTGGTTTAGAAACCTCGACTTCCTTCCTGTACTCGATCTTCTCAACGCGTACTTCCCCTTCCACTAATTGATAGACATAAGTGACGACGACCGGGCCCTGTATGTCCATCAGAGCGAACGATGGTGTCGGGTCACTAGAAACTCGTGAGTCAGTGGATACTATCCAATCCAGTGCCCGAACAAATTGCACACCTGTTGTGCAGGCCAGTCCAAGCACCAGTTGCAGAGCCCGGGTTCACAAAGAACCGCCCCCCATATTCTATCGCTTGGAACCTATCACTCGTTCAGTATAAAGACGATGTTGGGATCGTTAGTCAAGACTGACGTATGGGTGTGACCCGAAACCAGGACGTCGACATCCATCTGTCGCGCAAGGGCGCTGAGGACGTCAAGATCGCCTGTGGGAACGCACTGATGACCATGTACGATGCCAATCCGCATGGGTGGATGCACCACTATGGCAGAGGGCGGAAAACTAGTGTTCTAGGTACACGATAAGCTACGTCAGTACTGACGCTTCAGCAGAGTCGTCGTTTTGTCACACAGCAAACATATGGACGTTCGTACCTCGTCATAGTCACCTCTTACGATGCACACGTCGCTCGCTACCGTGCGCAGATATTCATATGTCTCCTGATCGCAGACGTTGCCCGTGCAGAGGATTTGCTGGATCTTTCCAGGGACAAGGAGCTTTCGAAACTTGGACGGAAGGTCGTGGGCGCGATGGGGGATATACAAATCACCAATAATGAGTACAAGGACCATGCTGGACGACGGCTTGTAGGGTTCTGTGATAGCTGCAGATAGTATTATTTAGGTAAGCCAGAGTCAGGTTAAGAATATTGTATCAGGTATCTATAACAACGGGAGTACCTTGTAAAGTAGTCAGCTAATCCAATCCTAGTAGCAAGCGTGTAGAAGAATGCTAAAAGAATCCTTCAACCAAAACAATGAAAGGAAAAGTAGGGGTATCAGTCGCTTCTCCAACTAGAGTTTCCAACCGTGTCCATTGTTGAAATTATGAATTGTGCAGCCAAACCGCAGCACGTTGCGAAAGCTACGATATCAAGTTACTGAAGGGTATAATTCCCTATTAAATTGGAGAGTGAGCGAGCACGACGGCGTTTACGGTTTGGAGGTACTTACAGATTCGGACTTCCCGATCGCCACTGCCAGATGCCAGAAGCTTGCCATCGGTGCAAAGGTCCACAGAGGTTACTGCTCACAGAGAAGTTATTCAGCAGACATACACGCAGACCAGGACATGAAGTTTACCAGTATTTGTGTGGCCCTGGATCATAAAGTATGGCATTCCTGTCTTCAAATCCCATAAGCGGACTGTTCCATCACGGGATGCAGAGGCAAGGCGTTGCTCCCGCCCTACTTGCAGAGCAGATACCGCTAGTACGCAATCCTGCGAAGTGACATTGGCCCTCAGAAACCAACAATACAAAAAACGAGTGACGGAACCTTGTGACCGGTCAAAGTTTGCTTGCAGAGAAACTGTTTCTCATCCACTATGATCTCCCAACGCCGCAACGTTCGATCCAGACTGGCACTGACGAGAGTCACCGCGTGGTTGTCCGAGTAGGTTGGCAGAAATTGGATACCGTAGACCCCGTCAGTATGGCCGCTCATCACGCCAACTGGTTCCGCTTGTCCCAACTCCGGCCGGATGTCCCACACTCTAATGATGCCGTCAAGAGATCCGGCGGCTACGAAGGATGATAACGAATCAACAGAAATGGAGGTAAAGACCTGCTTTGATTTCTGTGGATCAGGCGAGTGGAGAATACGACAGGTGACTTCAGCCGTGGCATCGGGTTGGAAGTGTGTGGTGTCCCAAACCCGTACTGTGCGATCTCCTGACGCTGACAACAGATAGCGAGAGTCTGCCGTGAAAGCTAGGGCGTAAACTTCACCCCGATGTCCGACGAGAGATCGAATAAAGGCATAGCTTTCTATGTCCCAGATCTGAAAAGGTACAAGTAATCAGTACGTGCGGCTCCCCGGATTGCGAATGCTCCATACTCGAACAATACCGTCCTCGGACCCGGCAACTAAGAACTTGGAGTCGGGACTTATTGTGACACTGCGAGCATGATTGGGTTTTCCAGTCCCTTCCTCGCTGGTAAGGGAGAAGCTAGAAAGGCCGGTTACAATGTGAATGCCGATGGACACAGCTGTTCGATTGCACGGCCACCCACGTCACCTTCTGGTCTTGGGTTATATCATACAAGATAACCGCATTATTTGTCCCCACAGCGAGCCATCTACCGTCCAAAGAGAATTTGACACAACAAACGACTCTGTTCTTGCCAATAAGAGCCAGTTGCAGGCGCGCGAGAGCCACTTACCCATCGTGGACGTATCGTCTGTGAAGTTGAACATCCATTTGGCGTGGAGCATCAGGATTGAATACAGCAAGCCAACCGCCTCTTTCCTTGACCGAGTAAGCTGGTGCGGTCAAAGGGTCCAGATTGTCCGACATCGTGACAGAATGAAGAAGCTGCAACACCAGTTAGGACCCGGAACGCAAAAGAAGTAGGTTATGATGCTTGCCTTCAGTGTCCTGGAGGGTGGGAGCGAGGCAATGGCGACCTGCCTTTATGTAGCGCTAAAGGCTAGACTGATGCTGTCAGGCCTGTCAAGTCAACAGTGAACTTTGCATGTGTATGGTAAATGGTCCAGGAAAGGACGAACATAGGCATCACGAACCGCATGCAGCTCCGTACGTCAAGGCGGAGTCGAGCTGAAACCGATCAGAACAGACGACAGTAGCTAAGCACACAGACCGGCTGTGACGGAGGGTATGATTCTGGACCACGAAATTAGTCGTAGGCTGTCTTAGATTCTAGAATACCACCTTGTGGTTAAGTAATATTGTAAGCTTATCACAGGACTGATTTGGACTACGTAGTATTAAACCGGGGACTCTAATAGGCGGTAGACTATCCCCGAGTGCACGGTCAAGTAACTGAGGACCGCACAAGATCTCTACTCATAGAATTGCGCCTGCTCATCTTGAAAGCCAACGAGGCTGTACCCTGGCAGAACAAGCACCGCGAGTATTAAGGCCGGCATGTTGCGAGCCGCAGTACCTCGTGCGAGGTGGATGATAGGAGAACGACGGTGGCCCATCACATCAGAAGCCGCCCTGGGTTTGTACAACAAGGACTCTGATAGGCTGTTCAAGCGAGTGACGTCACGCCCAACAGGATATCATGATAATTGCATGGGTAAAAGTGCACCAGATAGCCAATGGAATGCCAGGGAAGAACTTACAGGCAGTGATGGGACGACACTCGTGCTTTGGTGCTTGCACCCAAAATGAAATGTGATTACATAATCCATCAAGATCTTAGGTGCCGCTGACTTTGAAAGCCAGGTTACTAAATAGGGATGTGTGATCCATGTTTGAGTTTTAGTCACGTGTCATCGCTGCACCAACGTGGCGGTAACCTGAAAAGGAGATACCGCCGGCAACGTCAGGCGTGGGAATGGAAGGGGGAGGTGTCAGGGTCCCAACATCCACCGGTCTTATAAAGGGCGCTGATCAACAGCCATTCCGACATTCCCAACCTCCTCCATGTCCTCCACAATATACAATGTAAGTACATCCCCTTCACATCATCGTCACTTTCTATAGCAGCCTTTTACGGCCGTTCTGTGGGTTGCAATGCGACCAATAATAACCCCTCGTCCCATCATTCCGAGCGTCTAATCCAGCACAAAATCTCGGTTTGCGTTGGGTCGCTCTTCTTTGTCCATATGGCTTAATTTATGACGACCAATCTAATTCATCCGATTTTTTTTGGGTTACCAGCATAGGAGCCTTCAACCTACTGGCCCTCCCACCCAGGGGCCTGGCCAGCACTCCCATGTTAGGCTAAACGAATCTTTCGACAATATCCGACAGGAGTTCGAGGCTGTTACTTCTGATATGGGACTTCTACGCAACCAACGGGATGAATACGAATCCAAAGGTTTGTGAGGTTAGCCTTTTCAACTAATTCGCTGAACATGCTGTGTACGCAGTGACGTCTCAAATCAACGAGCTGAACATCATCCGCCAGTCTTTGTACGAGCTGGAATCGCAACACGGAAAAATTCGTCAGCAGTATGAAGAGGAACTTTCCCGATTACGTGCGGAACTGCATGCCGCGCGCCAAGGATTACCTGGTGGCGCTCCGCCTCATCCAACCGTCGGCCCTGGAACCATCGGGCCTTCAGGTCCCCCTGCAGGGCTACCCACTGTTCCAGGTGTTCCACCAGCCACTGGGCCCGCTTCGTACCCAGACCCTTATTATGCACGTGAACGTGAGCGCGACCGCGACCGCGATCGTGATCGCGAGAGGGACAAAGAGCGCGAACGGCTTGAACGCGACCGAGAGCGGGAGTTGAGGGATCGAGAAAGAGATCAACGTGACAGAGAGCGGGAACGCCCTCCCGTTGAAAGTAGTCGTGATTCAAAGCGTATTAAGACTGAGCGTATGAAGAGTGACCGTCCAGGTAGATAATTCCTTTCAAGCTTTGCTCGTTCTCTGCCTCCTCATGCATACTTTACACCCTCCTTTCCCCTTGTATTCCCTGCTATAGATCATTATAGCCCTTCTCTTGGTGCAGGGCCAACCAAGCTACCAGCTCCAGGGGGCCCTCCGACCTATCAAGGCCCTGGTTTACCTCCACCCCCATCTGCACATCCACCGTACGCCCCAGGACCTGGCAACCCACCACCAGGTGGACCCATAGAAGCAGCCCCCAGTGCTTCGAGCGCTTTGGCTCCTCCCAGTAGCGCCAGTGGTAGTCAGTTTCCAGACGACCTTGATCCCCACAACGTTCCTCCAGAGTTTAAGAAAGAAGGTGCTGACTGGTTCGCCGTATTTAACCGAAAAGTGAAACGAGTTCTCGACGTGTCCCTGGTGCATACGCTTATGCATGAGAGGTGGGGTGGACCCACGTTGTCCCGGGACAATCACTAATCAACCTCTTCAGTGTCGTGTGCTGTGTGAGATTTTCTGCTGATGGCAAATACCTTGCTACCGGTTGTAACCGCACAGCACAAATCTACGACACCAAAACTGGTCAAAAGACATGGTGCGCCACAATCAGCATTTTCCGTTGTTTCTCCGCTAACTTTGTTCCTTTCGCGATGATACAGCGTGCTTGTTGATGAGTCAGCTGGCAAGGCAGGAGACCTCTACATCCGCAGTGTGTGCTTCAGCCCTGATGGAAAGTACCTTGCTACTGGTGCGGAAGATAAACAAATACGCGTTCGTGCATGATTTCTGTGATATCTAGTTTTCTCACCCTATTCTGCACAGATTTGGGATATCGCCAAAAAGCGTATACGCAATGTTTTCGATGGTCATCAGCAAGAAATTTACTCTCTGGACTTCTCACTCGATGGTCGGCTTATTGTATCCGGATCTGGCGATAAGACCGCGCGGATTTGGGACATGGTCGAGGGGTCCTCGAAAGTTTTGACCATCAATGACCCAGACTCGTTGAATAACGACGCAGGTGTAACGTCCGTCGCTATTTCTCCCAATGGACAGCTTGTTGCTGCAGGCAGTCTTGATACTGTTGTTCGTATCTGGGACGTTGCCACGGGAGTGTTGGTCGAGCGTTTAAGGGGACACAGGGACAGCGTATACAGCGTCGCATTCACCCCGGACGGCAAAGGCTTAGTGAGTGGCAGCCTGGATAAGACGTTGAAGTATTGGGACGTGAGCGGATTACTTACCGGAGGAGGCAAGCGAAAAGACGGAGCAGCAAATGGAAAGAAAGACCTGGAGAAACTAAGCCAGTGCACTATGAATTTCGTTGGCCATACGGTGCGTTGAAAGGAGTGGTGTGACAGCCGCAACAACTAAACGTGCAAGGACAGGATTATGTGTTGTCCGTCGCCGTTTCCCACGATGGGCAGTGGGTTGTATCAGGGTCCAAAGACCGAGGCGTGCAGTTCTGGGAGGCACACTCGGCAAATGTACAGTGTATGCTTCAGGGCCACAAAAATTCTGGTGAGTCTGCAGACCCCCAACCATGCTGCGAACCTAAATCTCGTCACAGTAATATCGATAGATCTCAGCCCCGCGGGGAACGTGTTGGCTACTGGTAGTGGAGATTGGCAGGCGCGGATATGTGAGTTTTTTCACCAACCCTACGACCTACGTGTATCAGACTGATTCGTTTGTTGTGTTCAAAAGGGAGTTATCAAACCATGTAGAAAGCCGGGACTTGCCGAAGTGGGTAAAGTTGGTTCCCATCATCTTGTATCGCTTCTTGTTCTTTCTCTCCTTGTATCCCCTTTTTGCGTCTCCGTTATAATTTGCTCTCGATTGCTATATCATGTTAGTGCAAACGACCTGGTCGGTTATTCACACCCGCCAGGGAAGACGAAATGTTTTATTCCAGCAGTCTTTGCTGGTTTAAATGTCCAGTATCCAACCCTAATAATCACTCCTTTTCTAAATAATTCTGTTCGCCAGTCGAGTTGCAGGCGTCAATACCACTCCCAAATCACGAAGTATGATGCTAATAGTTAACGCTACCAGTTCTCGCCGTCATCCAATACGATCCTTCAGGCCATTCGAACTCCGCAACACTCTGCTTATGCATCTCGATACTGCAGATGGTGACTAATTAAGAGGGATAGATTGTAGATGCCACAAACCTATATCCTTCGGCAGGGTTGAGGGGGACGTTGTATCGCCCCTTAGCATTGATAGAACATGGATAAACGAAATGCTCATGAAGATGGTCCGCAAATTCCAGCACGTTCCGTTCCATTGTTCCCGAAATAGCGATATAGTCGATCAAGCTGCGGAAACAATATGGTGAGCAGAGAAAATCGCAGCGGAGGGGTCGATAGCCGGATACACGCCTCAGATGAATAACATATTCGCAAAGCCCGACTCCACCAGCATGTGGACACACTGGCACCCCAAACCTACGTGGGAAAAGCCGAAAGATGAGGTGTGTACACGTAGCGGGGAGTTATACTGATCGCGTACTAACTTCGCGGCCATGAGCAAAACGCTCAGTACCTCACTCACGCCTGCAAGACGGCAAGAATCAATCTGACACACATCAATTGCATCTGATTGAAAAAGTTGTTTGAAAACCATCCGATTATGAGCATGCTCGCCGGTGGCAACGCCAATTCCGTATGGCTTCAGCGCGCGTCGGATTGCGGCATGTCCAATGATATCATCGGGAGCAGTAGGTTCCTCGATAAACCTGGAATTTCATTCAGTAGTAACTCCACATGGTGGCAAGGCCAAGAATGGACGTAAAACTAACCAGGGTTTCACTTCCGCGAGGTTCTTCACGTATTGGATCGCCTGGGGAACGTCCCATACTTGATTAGCATCAACCATAAGCACAGCACCAGTGGGACCAGCATTTTTTCCTTGGAGCTCTGGACTGTTGGGGTCGCGACCTCCGGAACCTTCGGGAAGATATTGGGGATCATCGATGATGGAACGAACAATTCGGCCGCGACTCAAATCCGAGGCCAAGTCAGCACCAACTTTCATCTTGAAGTGGCTAAAGCCTGCAGCGACTGCCTCTTTGGTCAGCCGTGCAACCTTTTCGTCCGAGTAGCCTATTCGGAGTGAGTCTCAGCGATGGCGCGAAGTAATGACGCGAGGTAATGTACCGAGCCAACCAGCCGAGGTGATGTAGGCTGGGTACCTTCTCCAACAAGGCTACGTTAGTGACGTTTCACCAGAGTTGTGCACCAAACACATACCCTACTTTTCTAACGATGGTTTCGCGTTCCTGTTTACCCGCTTCCTTTGCCTTGAGCATAGTAAGTGCCTCTTCCCGTGTCAGGACATCAGTAATGTAACGAAATACGGTGGCATCGACGAGCTCTTCCTGATAATTGTTACACAAGACAGGAAGCAGTCAAAGCTCCGAAGTACAACTTACGGGTGTCATGTCTACCACGAGCTTCCATAAAGGTTTCCCTCGCGCCCGAGCGAACATGTCCCACAGAGCGTTGTTCACTGCCCCTGCAGCGATGTGGATAACACCTTTCTCAGGACCAATCCTGTAAGGATACGTCGATCAGTCGGATTGGGATTACTTATGGACAAGGGCGTCGCACTTCGACGAACAGGCGCAGAAGCTAAATAAGTGAGACACCTACCATCGCAACTGAGAGTCGGCACCGACATAATCATACGCTTTGCCCATGTTTTTGAAAAGGTCTTCAGGGTCCAGACCAATGAGTCTGTTAGCAAGTGCTGCTATAGCTTGACACACCTAATTTCCCCTCATGTGAGTATTCGTCACAATCAAGTACGGTTAAGAAAGCCCACGATATCGTTTCCACGGCCGATGGTGAATGTCATGCCATGCCCCACGAGGGGCTCGTCCCCGTCAGTGAAGATCGTAATGTATGCAGAGGAGTAGTCACAATCAGTATTCCTGGATGGAGCCAACGAAGATTAGATTAGACTTGAAAAGGACTGGAACCGCACTCTTACATAGCGTCGGTACCATCTCCGGTCAGGGAAGTTGGAAAACGGATGTCTGTACACAGGGCGACTGCTGTAGGTCAACTACCATGCACTCGGCGAGTGATTCCTGGACCAACCGTGGGTCTCAAAATGCGTTATTTTGCGAGACATTTGAGGGTGTTGTATTGGTAGGCTGTAACGGGGCTAGAACAGCGCAAGTAGTCGGTTTTGGTGTGGTGCATTCACACTCCCACTATGATTAGCGACGTCAAACTGACCTTGAATGCGTGGGTGTCGATTTCTCAGTTCGAGCTTTGCGGCGTTCAGTGTGAGGCATCCGGCACTCGTCATCCCTAGTAGCGAGCAGGTGGCTTGTTATGGTTCCTCTCAGGGGCTGATGGACACGAAAGAGACGCGGACTACTCAATAGCGGCCCTCCCTGTCAGAGCTCCATGATCGAAGCACAGTTGCTTCGCGAATCACGCTTGGAGTGTCTTCAATTTTTAAGCGAGGGTGTCTGAAAACGGTGCTCGTATCAGTCAAGGGTATTTCGAGATACTGCAAGGCAATCTTGAAGGGATATTCTCCACCGTCAATACTTAAAGACAACACTTGATCCTGAGTCTGCCTTGGAGGGAGAAAACTACTGTCGTGTTGTTCGTACGACAAGGAGCAATCAGTCTGGTGAGTTGAAAGCTTTCATCTGCGGGGTTACTGGATGTCGGTAACTTGGCATAGTCCTCACCACTTGCAACCAGTAGTGGACTAAGGTGCTGCGATGTGTCGCGTACAGCATCCGATTCGGTAGAGACCGCATGTCGAGCTTCGTTGGTAGGCTCACTTTATGCATACTTTGGATGGTGCAAGATGGTATGGCTAGCACGTACCTGATTGTGTCTTCCGTTTCCGATGGGCAGGCTCTTAATGATACGGCTCCTATCAGAACTGACACTGGGACTCGACTGGATTTTTTTTGGGATGGAAGCTAGAAGCATGTACTGTGACGCTCAATCCCAAAGTTCATCATATGCCCCTCCCCCCGGACGACCATCCTGTGAGGATGCACCGAGTCTCTGGCAGTCGTCTCATAGAATGCACATATTATGATCGCCAGCGAAGGGCCGAGTAGATTCAAGCGTTTCTGCATTCCGGCTTTCACCCTCAGGTTCTGTGACAGTATGGGTGACACGAGCGGCTGCAAAAATTCTGGCGAATAGGTTGTCCTGGCCTGATATAACTGGGACAATGGTGACGGCGTGTCAGTCGTTGAAAACGGATAGATTGATACGTTCGCTACGAACCGCCTAACTCCTCTGAAGATATCCAACTACCCCACACTTTCGTGTGATTAGTTTGTTGTCCTCCCGAATCCCAGCTGTCAGCTGCCGACATTCATCTGTATTCACTATGAATTCGATGAAGCATAGAATAGAATTTCTCTTCTTGATACGAGGTCAGCAACGATCGCGCAAATACGACACTAGATTCTAGCTAGTCCCTATCGTAACTAAGAAGCCAGCAATTTGCCCCAATTGAAACCCAGACAATGCGGTACTACACCAAACCCCTCAGGCCTGTATTTAGGAAAAAACTCGGTGATCGCCTCCGTGGAAGTCGTAAACTAATTCCGGTGGTAGAATATGCCTTAAGATCAGGGCTCAAAGATGCGCAATATTGGCCCTGTCATACGATTGATACTCCGTAAGTATGTCACAAGATCTTGGGTTGGATTTACCTCGGATTCTGTCTGCGTGGATTCATATAGCGCCAGCGGTGACGAAGGAAACGCGACAACAGAAGGTGATATGCAATAAGGAAGACAAGTACGGCGGATGAGGTTTCTGAGCGTCTTCCTTGATTCCGCAACACGTTTGTAAATCGAGGATTGAAGTACACGTGTACCGGAGTCCGGAAGTGCTGTAACGCAAGCATGGCCAGCAACGTTCATACCGAGGCTCTCCAAGTCATTCTTGTTATTTGCCCACCAATCCTCCATTTGACCTGGGTGTCTCTCAAGGCGGGTGACAACTGCCGCTATAGGAATGGTTGGGGGCACGACGGAGTGGATCGCCAGATAGTTATTCACCATAGCATTTTTGGCCCTTGAAGCTGGCATGCAGTAGAGAAGAAGGTCGATTTTACCCTCGAGGCTCATCCGCTGAAGAAACGAGCGGAGCACCGCCGAGTAGTTGGTTTTCGGAGGATCGGTTAGGCCTTCATTAAACCCAGGGGTATCCCAAAGCAGGAAATCATGGCCATCGATCCGTACGTTGTATGACTCAGGTTCAAGGGTACAAACAGTTGAATCGCTCGAAGTTCTTGCGAGTTGCTGGTCTGCTATGAGATTTATTAAGGAGCTTTTTCCGATACCGCTCTCGCCGGCAATGACAACGTTCATCATGATGAGGCTTAGTCGGAGCGCTTGTCAGCAAAAAGGTGTTGATGTTATTGCAAGGAATATCTTTCTTACCTCAGAACAGGCTGTTGTCTCTAGTCTGGGTGGGATATACGTTGAGGATGGTGTTTCCACTCAAGGAGTAGGCGATGCAGACTCTTGTCTTCACACGATGGTTTAAGGATACCCTTCCCTAGTGGAACGTGGCGAAAATGTGCCCACCCTGTTGGATATGAAAGGGAACTGGGGTCCTGCAGAAAGAAGACGCCGTTCGAGGCCTCAACAAGTGTTGGCCAGAAGACCTAATGTGGCGCCGGGGATGAGGCCTAGGGTCCGGACGTGTGTCAGTCCCTCGAGTTTTCGAGACATGTCTATGCCTTGAAGCCTCGTGAGTGGAAGGTGCTCAGCCCAGGAAAACGGGACCTAGACAACCTGTACTCTAGGCAACATCGTTACGTCGACGCCGGTGGGTAGATGGGACAAAAGATGGATGCTAGCGGTGTCGGAAACTTCAGTGTGTTTATTTCCCGACGTCGTTCCCAAGTCGAGACGTGGTCATTTATTCATGAACAGCGTTAGGCCGCTACAGAGCTGCATTCAAGGGCCTTTTATGGTGCCCGTTCAGTGTGATTTGCAGCCCCCCTGACCAGAGCGTCTTCAAGGGAGGGATTCGCGACGTGGACCTACATTCTGTACGCGATGACACCGGTAACAATGGGCTGGAATATTGTTACGTATCGACTCCAACCTGGCCAGTTGGTTGCGACGCGGGGATACCGAGCTATGAACCGTCTGTGGAATTTGCACGTCCGTTCTTCTCTTCCATGGTCCCCGGTTCGCTGTGGTTCAAGTCTCCTTTGTGTCGCCCTCCTAGTACATACTGCCCGCCATGCACCCAACCGTGTCTTTTGCCACCCTTCTTGTCGCACTCATCCTTTTTCCATCCTTGAGCCCCGCAAAGCTTGAACCTCGCGGGACTGCTATCCGTGTGCCCTTGAAACGTGGTTGGCCTGTTGCCAGGTCATCCGGTTCCGCAGACAATCTTACTCCAGGCCTTGTGAATGGGAGGTGCTTGAGGGCGCACCTGCAACGCACCGCCAAGTACGTACTATCGCGAAGTGCGACATCGGTAACTAGGATGCTCATCGTGCCGTAGCAAGTATAGTTCCACTTTCGCTGCCTACCAATCCAATACAGGATCGCCTCACCCATTAGCACCACCCTCGGCTCCCCTTCGTCTATCAAGGAAAGCAGGGCGGAAACGCCGAGGATCTCTATTCGCCGCCATACCTGGCTTTGCAAGAGAGTCTGTTGCCGTTCGTAGTTCGAGCCCGCCCGGGGCGATTTCCCTTACAGAAGAGAACGGGGACATATGGATAGGTACGATCAGCGTAGGGACGCCCCCTCAGGATTTCACAGGTAAGATCATCATTCTATCGCAGGTATAGACGCGTCTCAAAGCTATCTAGTTGTTTTTGACACTGGTTCCTCCGATCTCTTGCTCCCGTGTATGACGTGCGACTCTTCGTGTGACGGGCATAGTCGTTACGACCCTTCACAGTCATCCACCTCCGCGAGTCTTAACAAGACATTTTCCCTTAGTTACGGAGGTGGTTCAACCGCAGCTGGCGAGCTATACTCCGACGACGTGCTTATCGGTGGATATGAAGTAAGTAGCTCGATTGCTTGCTAGCTGTTACCTGGAGCAACGCATCATCCTTTCAGGCAATAAACCAGACGCTTGGGGCAGCAACGTCATATTCTGCCGGTTTCCAGGCACCTACTTTCGGTGCTGATGGTCTCCTTGGGCTTGGGTTTCCCCAGATCTCGGTTTACGGGCAACCACCCGTTTTCCAAACGTTGATTTCTGACAATGCCGTCTCAGAGTCACTGTTCGGCGTCGCCTTGTCTTCCGTTCCTGGGAAGAGTGAATTGATGATTGGCGCTGCCGACACCGGAATGTACAACCAGTCGAGCATGGTGTTCGTTTCTGTGTCTCTGCAAGCGTACTGGCAGATTCCTATGGATGGGCTGACGCGACCGGGGTTAAATAACTCAGGCCAAGTGGTCATAGCGAACAAAACAAGCTATGCCCAAGCAATTATCGACACAGGCACGACGCTGATCATAACGAGTGACGCTAACGCGCAGAAATATTATGCCGATGTGCCTGGGGCCGAAGTTGTCCCCAGCCTGGGCAGTGGTGTCTGGAGCGGTAGGTCTGTTGCCTGCGCAGCTATCAGGAAACTAAAACGCTCGATCAGTTCCATGCGACTCGATTGCCTCAATACTTCCAACACTCAGCTTCGGTGGACATGCGTTCCCGGTTTCTACCTCGACTTTCAACCTCGGCAAGGTTTCTGACAACTCGACCAATTGTATCACAGGTCTGGCTGGTGGAGGCAGCGGTAAGTAATGTCCCCAGGTCTCACCGCCGTTCCGGAGTAGTTGAATGGTACCGGCTTTACAGACTACTGGGTCATAGGAGATGTTTTCCTTCAAAACGTGTATACAGTCTTTGACATTGGTAACTCGCGAGTTGGATTTGCGGAACTCGCATAGCTTGGACATTCGTTTTACCAAGTGTGCTGCATACCTTTTACATGGACTTGATACTTCTACCTTGGACTTATCTGCGTATTGTATACTGCATGTAAAGCTCACAACACGGACCGTATATCAAACAAATTTTCACGTCATATAGATGACATCTAACAATTGGTTGTGGCTCATTCTGAAGGAACGTGATCATTAGAGTAACATCCTTCTTGCCCACCTCGGCATTGCAACACACTCCCGGACGTTCTCGATGCCGCTTACCCAGCTGACTAGTCTCTCAAAACCTAACCCGAATCCACCATGAGGCGCGCTGCCAAATCTCCTCAGGTCCAAGTACCACTTATACTCCTCATCCTCAGTATTCATGCCAAGTGCACTCATCCGTGAACGAAGTGCGTCCAACCCGCTCCTCTCTTAATGATCCGCCTGCCAGCTCGCCCACATACGGAACGAGGAGGTCAAAGCAGGCGACTGACCTGCCATCGTCATTCATCCGCATGTAGAATGGCTTCAGAGAGCTGGATAATCCGTACGAAGACCGGGCCTTTAACGAGGACCTCGCTGAGCCACCGTTCGTGCTCGCTCTGGAGGGCATGGCCCCATCGAGGTTGGAACTGGAACGTGGAAGCTTTAAGTCCAGTTGACAGCGGCATATTTCTCCAGCTCGGAAATGGCTTCGGTGTAGGTCAACCGAACCCAGGGTTTAGAAACTCGCGGCATCTTCTAAACCTCGCAACCTCTGTTTCGTAATCAGGAACCCCCCTTGGCGAGTACTCGCCGTTCTTGTTCGTCGATCCCAGAACTAAGGCGTCCTTTAGGCATGCTTCAACGAGCTGACATAACATCGTTAACTCGCGTGTCCACGTCCCACTCTGCCTCGAGCATCCAGAACTCGGCGAGATTGTCGGTTTTGTCGGGATCTCTCGGCACGAAAACATGTGTGAGAGGGTATAGACTCGTGAAAGCGATGATGCAAGAGCTTCAAGGTGTAGTTGAGATGATACTGTTAGGTAGGCAGGCTTGGAGAAAAACTCGGACGATGGCGTGTCTGAAGGGTCGGGAAGGTCTGGCACATGGGAGGGGACAGTGGAAGACGGCGTCACACGGAACGTTTCTCCAGCACCTTCGCAATCACTCGACGTGAGGATGGGTGTATGTACATAGCAAAAATCGTGCCTCTGTGCCAAGGTGACATCAGATGGATACGAACGATGAGGATAAAGCGTGAGCAGCACCTCATAAAAACGCTGCATGACCTTCGTCAAGGAGTCTCGCAGACGTAAAATGGAAGCATTTGCATCCGTTCGAGCTCGCAGATGAGCATGGTCTCGGAGGTAGTCTGCAGAGAGCGTCTGCTTCTGGATAGGATATGTCTGACCCACTATGAGAAAGAGAGCGCGAGAGCCACATGAAGCCAACCTCTGGATTACATTCCCCGAGTACGTCTATTGAATCCACCCGAAGCTCC
>JANFAE010000685.1:0-42290 GCA_024613145.1 Pisolithus marmoratus | reverse complement strand
CTCCTATTGTCACGAACTATATAAAATATAACAGCTATAATTGCCGGCCACCTCAAATTACTTTGTTCGTACTCCCCTTCGAAGACGATGCTCACGATATGCTAACTCTTTCTCAGCGCTGTGTCAAGCTATCGTCTCTGTCTACACCATCACCTAAATATGCTCGATCGCATTCAAGGTTTGACGAAATGAATACCTAACGTGGAGATTACTGGGCAGGCATTGGGCGCCTTGTGCCCCCTCACTGCGTGATCACTTCTGAGCGTATGGAAACTGATTTCTAATTATTTACTTTCATATTACATTTTGATCATTGGAAAAGCTATTATTTCGATGATCTCAGAATCTATTGTGTAACATTAAATTAAGCGCGCCTGCAAAGTGATTTCCAAATTTAAACTTTACCTATTGTTGCTATCTTTTTAGGAAGATAATGCTGTCAATAACCTTGTGACATTCATGCCATATATAATTTTCAATTGTCTTTGGATAGATATCATAATGTTTCTCCCAATATAGACTGGCGATAAAAATTATAAGCCTTCTCGGAATAAAATTTTATAAGAGCGTGGTAATTTGAATCATAATAAAAATATTGTTTTCACTTTCGAATACTCTTTAAAGCGTCTGAAAATATTGAAACCGCCACTGTGTAACGTAAATTGGTCCATGTCGAATACAGCTTGGGGAACGTGTAGATAAAAATATCGGGCGATGCCAGAAAATCGAAGATGCCTCATTCCTCAGCTATTCCCCTTCGAAATCCAGGACATGCCATTAGGCGGACTTTCCAGTGACCACAATGGGTGCATGCCAGCAGTTAGAAAGGTTGAGCTATTGACAGTTCGCTGTGGTTGTTAAGTTGCAAAATGGATTGACATTGTGTCGCAGAGTGATATACGGGCGGTCGCCATCACGGATGAAAGTCAGGTTGTAGGAGGATACTGCGATGGTTCTATTCGCTGGTGGAAGATCGAAGATGGACAGCAGCAGGGTCTAGGACGTCCAACCATGAAAACGAATGGCACTATCTATTCCGTTGTCATTTCCCAGGATGGGCGGTGGATTGTCACTGGAGACTGAGGAATAAAGGCATCGGTGATGATCGTCTGGAATGCCGCTACTCATGAAAAAGCGTTCAAGTTCACAGAACACCTGTATCAAGCATGCGGGGTCGACATCTCCAGCGACTGCACTAAAATTGCCTCCATGGATGGCAAGAACGCCCGGATATTCAGCGTCACTTCTGGTGTGCGACTCCTTCCTCCCCTTTCACATGACCGGGTTATTGGTGTCAAATTCTTGCCAGACGGCAGTCGACTTGCCAGTGCCTCAATTGATCAGGGTTTCCATATCTACAGTGCCCACAATGGCGAAGTCTTGTTCGATTCAGGTCCGAAAGGTTCAACCAGTTCGCAGTTCAGCACGCCATTGGCTTGGTCATCTGATGCGTCAGTAACTGTTTGTCGCCGCTCGGGGATGCGTTGACCCTCACTCGTCTGTTTATCATGCAGAGCAGAGATCGAAGGGGAAAAGGATTGTGGGAAGATGCATTTCAGTATGTGGACGACGTATGCATGGTATCCTTCTTGTATGAGTCAGCTCCCTACAGCTGCTGTATAGGCAGTAAAAGTGGGCCCCCCCTACCCTTGGGGCTATGAGGCCAAGCACTTGGCACTTCAGGGAGCCAAACGATATGACGAAGCGATCCATACTTTCGAGTCCATGCTGGATGTCATCGAACGGTCCGATGACCCTGCAATCTGGGGTATGTATATACCTCCTGTACAACGCTAGTGCCACACATGACAGCTTCACAGAACTGCGCAAGAAGTACATTTCTCCATCCGAAACGGTCGCGGCTGTCGATGCTGTCGTCCGCAGAATTCTTAAGAGTTGTCCCCTCGTCGTTATCGATGTCACCACTGGTTGTCTTTGCGACGGTCCGGAGCGGGCGCGTACCTTCAAGGCTGGTGCGACGTTTAAAGAGCTCGTTTCATCCATGATGAGAGAACTGGACAACGAACGGATCTCACGGGTGGTTGAAAGTTTCTTTGCATACGTCATGTTCTCGCACGCATGGCAGGGGAACGAGCCGTTATACCAAGACGTCAAGAAGCCAAATCCGTGTGGAATCTTCCCGACATGCCCTTAAATGACAAGTTACGCAATTTCTGTAAGGCGACTCAAAGACTTGGTTTCAATTCGGCGTGGTCAGATACATGTTGTATTGACAAGGCCACGAGCTCCATCCTCAATCAATCTCTTACATCTATGTACAAGTGGTATGCTGATTCCGCAGCCACAATCGTATTCCTTGCTGGGATAGCGCATCCATCCAAACTTGGCAACCTTATATGCAGTTTATGGATGATACGAGCATGGACTCTGCAGGAGCTTCTTGCTCCAAAGGTCATCGTTTTCTATGACTCTGAGTGGCAACCATTCCTTGGCAATACCAGTGCGAACCACAAGGAATCCTGGAAGATCATGCAGGAACTAGCAGACGCTGTCAAGATTCCCCATGGAACCATCGTCAGGTTCTCTCCAGATGATCTCGGGATACGCAAGAAACTTCGTCTCACTTCGTCGCACAACACATCGGTCGAGGACGTAGCATACGCTCTCATCGGCATATTCAAGTCTGATATCAGACCCCACTATGGTGAAGGTGCCGATGCTCTTGGACATCTCCTGGAGGAGATTGTGGCACGCTCTGGCGAGGTCACGGTGCTTGCATGGTCAGGGAAGTCATCGTCGCACAATAGTTGTCTTCCTGCTTCCGTTTCCGTCTACAGTCAAACTCCTTATAACCCTCCATCCTGGAAGGGGAAGAGATGGAAACGTGCATCACGCAAGTACGTAGCAAGTTGAACAAGCAGGATTCCCTGAGTATCTACAAGCGGATCAGTTCCCTTCCATCCGCCCGTTTTGCGACTCGACGTCTACATCTTCCTTGCATCGTCTTTCCCGTCAGAGGACTCAGGATACAGGGACTAGGCGGAGGCAATGAGAAGCTATACCAGGCCAGAGTATTGGGTCTTGGAAATGTGGAGTTCACGACTGCAGACGATCTCCCACTGCGCAAGCCACGCATACTCACCTTCGTTCACCCGTGGATTCGTTATATCCGAGGTCCGAGTGATGAGGTTGCTGATGGGGTGTCTGATGCTGGTTCCATCTCGGATTCAGACGCTGGATCGTATGACGTTGTGTGCCCTTCGCCATTAGACGTTCCCCGGACGCCTCAGGTTGACAAATATACCCAGGCACTACAGACGATTGCTCGTCTCGGACAGCCGTTCAACGCGTTGCTTCTCCTGCAGCAACCGAATGGAGAGTACAAAAGGGTCGCTACGGAGAATGAGATTGTCGTTTCTGGACTCGGAACTGACAATACCTCCAAGGCCAATATTCAGGTGAAAGTCTTGAAAATTCTGTAACGTGTAGAGGGGTTCGGGCCCGGCTGGTAGTTTTTAAAGTCGGTCTGAGGTGCTTCCTTTATTGGTTGTTTTTCTTTTTGGTTACAAATCTGTTGCGCAGTTAGTTCGATGGACTTGCAGAACATCACACCCAATCCATACTAGGCAGATGCCGGGCGAGAACCGAGGAAGACCTGGCATTGGGTCGTCCGAACTTGGTGGATACCTGCCTGAACGATCTCTCCAATAGCACGTGTAATACGTTTTCGAAAGCCATCACGTCGTCGCCGGCAAATAGCAAGGGGCTCCTGTTATTCCAGGCAGAGATGAGTCGCAATTAGACCAATTTGCGGTCGAATAAGGCCCTCAATGAGTGGCTCGTTGAGGAATGATATCAACCTATAGCCTTTGGATCGTCCGGGATAGTAAATGCAGTCTTTACGAACGTCGGAGTAACGAGGTTGGGGAGCGCGGGGTTCCTCTCAGGTAAGGACTGATACCGCTGAAAGCTATTGTTCCTTTCCGAGTCTAACACCGTTCACAGAGTCATCCAAGGGTGCAAACAGTCGGAGTCGTAGAACACCTCTAGCGCAACATGGGACGGATATATGTAGCATCATAAAGTCATCGCAAAGCCAAACCAGTGTAAACCTAGTAATGGGACACCAAGTCAGTATTCTCGACAAAGGAGAACGACCTCCACGACCTCCGCCGGTTCTGTCGCTCATGACCCCGACTCAGAATGGATCGTCGACAGGACAACCCTTGTGGTGCATGGTTTCGACAGTCACAAACTTGATGCCCCTGACCCGGCAGCTATTCGCAGACTCTCCGAATGATGGGAGCGACGGGAAGCCCTCTGTGTTATATAGAGTTGCGCGAGAGGTTGCAGTGTGCTCTCAAGCAGGATGTCATGGATGATGAAAGGAAGATGTTGGTTATTTGGCGGTTGGAAGTGAAGAGAGCAAGTTGCTTCATCTGTGGTGAAGTGCATCGCGCCAACTTCTTGTGAAATAATGTTCTCCAGGACCCCCGAACCACAGAGCGGCCCATGTTCTCTCTTTCATGTATTTCTATACACACAGCCTCCCGACTATTTCACCCATTGTGATCCCGGCGTCCACCAAGATCCCGTTGTTGAGAGCGATGGATTTAGAGACAATTGTATAAGTGGGAATTGAAGAAGGCATCCTCGACTTGCGAAACGGAGACGGAGTTCTAATGGGCATAAACCCTGAACCTGGGTCAAAGGCCAAGACCTTTTCACGGGCACACGTGACAAAGAGGAATTCTACCTCGCGTCCGCCCGTATCCATCGTATTACATCCTACCTCTCGCATCTCGCCAGGGTGGTATACGTGTTAACGAGCCTACTGATGTAAGGCTTGCAACCTGGATGTGTTTTATCATCGTATGAGGCCTTGGTTTTGTGAGGAGGAATGAGAGAGAAAGTGAAGGTTTGTGTTCCAGCACGTGGCGAAAGCCATGGAGGAGCTCTCAAGACCGAGTGCGGGCAAAGGGCATTGATACTGCGCTGGATATATTCTTCTGGGCTGAGATTAGAGACTTTCCGTCACCACACGTGCCAGCCCTTGCTTCACACATCAGATTTTGGGAGATTTAGGCCAGGTTTTAATGACAAACAAAATGTCTTAATTTGGTACATTATTTGAAGTTTCGACAATTATCAACATTTTGTTCGCCATTAAAACCTGTCCCGAATCTCCCAAAATCTGATGTGTCAGCCATGTGGAACTTCTGTAGACGTACTGTAGACGTATAATCAGGCTCAGAGTTCAATAAAAGTAATGTTGCGATATTGGTCGCGCGAACTTATTCCTATCGATGGCTTAAGGAACGCGCACTAGACCATATATTGGGTGCCGCGAGTAAGTCTACGACGTATCGTTCTTTTCCCCTTTAAATCCAACGACAGGCTGTGTTGGAGAGCTTGCCAGAGATGGGTGCGTACCGGCAGCCAGAGAGGTTGAGGCAGCGTATTGACAGCTCGTTGTGGTTGTTAAGTTGTGAAGTGGAGCGAGATTGTACATCAGAACCGTGTAATTGCAGCCAGCTTTGCGGACGAAAGTCAGGTTGTAGCAGGACACTTTGATGGTTGTATGCGCCGGTGGAAGATTGAAGACGGACAGCAACAGGGTCCAACCGTGCAAGCGAAGGTCTGTGCCTTTTCCCTTGTCGTTTCCGAGGATGGGCGGTGGATTGTGGCAGGAGATTGGGAAGGGAAGGTGAACGTCTGGAATGCCGCCACTCGTGAAAAAGTGCTCGAGATCACGGGCCACGCGGGTGCTGTATGGGGGGTCGACATCTCGAGCGACTCGAATAAAATCGCCTCCGCGGATAACAACAACGCGCGCATATTCAACGCCACTTCTGGTGACCGACTCCTTCCTCCCCTCCCACACTATGGGGTTTATCGTGTCAAGTTCTCGCCAGACGGCAGCCGACTTGCCACTGCCTCGAATAAACATGGTTTCCGTGTCTACAGTATCCGCAATGGCGAGGTCTTGTTCGATTCAGGTTCAGCCACTTCATGTTATGGCGGCACGCCGTTGGCTTGGTCACCTGATGGTCAGCAACTATTTGCCGCTCTTCAGGGCAAAATCAGCTGTTTGGACCTTTCCAACTCTCCGCGGCATCTGCCTGCGCCTGTAGGATGGTCGATCCATGGAAGTGAACTTTGGCCAAGTATCGCATCCAACGGCAGATTCATCGCATGTTCCGCAGGCCGATCTGTTTCGCTTTGGGATTGCGTGTCTCACGAGCAGATTGGTCCCATTATTACACATACTGCAAGCATCGTCTGCACTGCTCTCTCACCGAGCGGGGTATATCTTGCGTGTGGAGATCTTAACAGGACATTCAGAGTTCACAATCTCAAAGATGTTCTTCCTCATAAGTATTTCCATCATGGCGTAAGTATATGTCCTCATTACGCTACGTAACGCTCTGGTTCATCGGCAACTACATGTTTCCCAGCTTCCGCTCGTGCAAGTAAGTGATGAGGCCCTCAAGTCATGGACACAGGACAACCCGACGAACACGGAAATGCTATTGTCAGAGGAGATCACGAGCGCTTCAAGTCCCAGACACTATGTGCTAGCAAACCGTGCTCTTGTAAGAGCGCATTTGAAACGTGTGGCGCTTGCGGTAGAGGACGCCAAGGAAGTGGGTCCGCTTTCTCACTATGCCACACGCATGTTCACTTACATGCACCCAAAGTCCATCCAGATTCAGCCATCGCCCATCGGCCATATCGCGATGGCGGTCGCTCTACTTGGTCAGGGTGATCTGGAGGGTGCGCTATACGCATTCGACCTTGCCTTTCATGATTGTCAGCTACACGACAACAGATTTCTCTTACTACTGAAGGTACATGACATGACCTCGATCGCTCTCACAACTAATCTATGCTTCGTTCAGTCGATTCTCGTGTTTGAATCTGGAAATCATGGTCAGATACGTGTTGTATTGACAAGACCACGAGCTCCATCCTTAATCAATCTCTGACATCTATGTACAAATGGTATGCGGATTCTGCAGCCACACTCGTTTTCCTCGCCGGGGTAGCGCATCCGTCAAAGCTTGGGGACCTTACACGTAGTCTTTGGATGTCGCGAGCATGGACTTTGCAAGAGCTTCTGGCACCGAAAGTCATGATTCTCTACGACTCCGAGTGGAAACCATACCTCGGTAATTCCGGCGGGAACCATAAGGAATCCCCGGAGATTATGCAAGAGCTCGCAGACGCTATCAGAATCTCCCATAGAACTATCGTCGCGTTCTCTCCAGACGATCTTGGTGTGCGCGAGAAACTTCGTCTTGCTTCGACACGCAATGCGACAGTCAAGGAGGATGTTGCGTACTCACTGATTGGTATATTCAAGTCCGATATTAGACCTCACTATGGTGAAGGAGCTGACGCTCTCGGACATCTCCTGGAGGAGATTGTGGCCCGCTCTGGCGAGGTTACGGTGCTTGCGTGGACGGGCAAGTCATCGTCATACAACAGTTGTCTCCCGGCTTCTGTTTCCGTGTACAGCCAAACTCCTTACAGCCCTCCGTCACTGGAAGGGGAAGAGATGGAAACTCGCATCACGGAGTTACGTGGGAAGTTGCCCCAACTGGAAGTGCTAAATATCTCTAATCAGATTAGCCGTCTACCGCCTGCCCGTTTTGCGACTCGACGTCTACATCTTCCATGTATAGTGTTCCCGGTCAGAAGACTCGGTATACAGGAACTACGTAGAGGTAATGCGGAGAAGCTATACCGTGCCAGAGTGGCAGGGCTTGGAAACGTGGAATTCACGAGCACAGACGATCTCCCACTGCACGAACCGCGGAAATTTGTCCTCGCACATCCGTGGATTCGTTATATTCGAGGTCCAAGTGGTGGGGTTACCTGGGGAGATGATGACTCGGAGTCTGATACTGAATCTAACTCGGGGTCGGACTGCGACGCTGAATCTGATGATGTTGTGCCACCCTCACCATTGTACGCTGTTCCTGCGTCTCAGATTGATGACTATACCCGGGCACTACAGATGATTGCTCGCCTCGGACAACCATTCAACGCCTTGCTTCTCCTACAGCAACCGAATGGAGAGTACAAAAGGATCGCCGCAGAAAATGAGATTGTCGTTCCTGGACTCGGAACCGACATCACCTCCAAGGTCATTCGGGCAAAAGTTCTAGAAATCCTGTAACGTGTGCGGATCTTTGGTATCAGCTGCTAGTTTCTAAAGTCAGTCAGTCTTTCTTCCTTAATTGCTTGTGTTTCGTTTTGTTGCTATTTCTGTTGGTTTACTTTGGCACTAAGGAATACCTATTATCTCTCACTGAACCATAACTACCATGCCCAGTCATCATTGTCCTCATCATATACCTACCACAGTGGTGAATTCGTCGCACATGTTGATGGCGTACCATCCTCCGCGTTGTCACTATCTGATGAGTGCCCATACCCCCTTGCACATTACCTACGTATACCCAACACTCAACTTCTTTTCTACCATCTGTCGATAGGTCTCTCAAGATATGAAGATGTCCTCACCTTTGAAAAAAAGAGACTTCTACCGAATTCCCCAGTTGCTGGTCATGGCTAGGTGGCCACCATTGCTATCAGCTCCAGAATACTCTTTAGAGCATGTGGAAACATTGAAGCCGCCACTGTGATATGAATGTTGTCCCTGATTCGTGTGTCTGCGTTGATATATTGGTACCGATAACCTACCGTATAAATGAGCCAGTGTAACGTAGCTACAGGGACTTTCTTCTCTACTTCGCATAAACAGACCTTTCAGTCAGGAAACTCGGAGTAGTGCTTAGAGAGTTCGTTGTCCTGCAGTGCTACTTAGCGAACCTCGCGCCGACATCACACCGTGGGGCAGAGTGCGGGACAGTGGGCATTGAGACATGCGCCGCCAATACATCACCATGCACGTTTCCACCAACCCTTACCCATGCGTGTACGTGAGGTTATGCTAAAATGGTGGTGCTCCATTTCCAAATCCACATCATGCGGCTTCAGTCGTAATTGACATTGCTGGAGCTTGATTGATGCTATCATACATCAGCGGGTACCACGAGTAAGTCTGAAATGCATCGTTCTTTCCCCCTCTAACTTCCAGGACAAGACGACGATGGGTGCGTACCAGTAGCCAGAGAGGTTGAGGCAGCTCTATTGACAGCGGTGGTTAAGAGATCGAGATTGTATCTCACAGTAGTGTGCAGGCACTCACCTTTGCGGGAGAAATTCAGATTGTAGCTGGACATTTCGGTGGTGGTATTCGTCGGTGGAAGATTAAAGACGGACAGCAACAGGGTCCAACCATGCAAACGGGTAGCGGTATTCTGTCTATCGCCGTTTCCCAGGATGGGCGGTGGATGGTAACCGGAGACTGGGAAGGGAAGGTGGTCATCTGGAACGTGGCTAGTCATGACAAGGCGTTCGTACTCAAAGAACATGGGGATCATGTATTGGCGGTGGATATCTCCAGCGACTGTACTAGAATTGCCGCTGTGGGTGGCGGCACTGCCCGGATATTCACCACCACATCCGGTATCCAACTCTTTGCTCCCCTCCGACACGGCAGCGTTGATGGTGTTAGGTTCTCTCCAGACGGCAGTCGATTTGCCACGACCTCATATAACCAGGGTTTCCGCATCTACAGCACCCACAATGGCGATAACTTGTTCGATTCAGGTTTCGAGGGTTCGACCAATACATTGTCAGCGGTGGTCACTCCGCTGGCCTGGGCATCCGACGGTCAGCAACTGTTCGTTGCGAGCGCAGGAAAAATTACCTGTTTCAACATCGCCAACTTTTCGTCTTCAGAATGGTCTATCCACGGTCAATCAGGGACAAGTATAGTATCCAACGGCATATTCACTGCATGTTCCGCAGGCCCATCAGTATCGCTATGGGATTGCGTGTCTCACAAGCAGATCGGTTCCATTATCACACACACTGCAGATGTTTACTCCATTGCTCTCTCACCAAGCGGGGGGTATCTCGCATGTGGATTCGTTGCAGCCAAGATCGCAATTCACAATCTCAGAGATGTCCTTCCCCCTGAATACTTCGACGATGGAGTAAGTATACATCCACTCCTGAAGCCCGCGTCACTAACAATCATTGTGCCAGTCTCGCGCCCTGCGGAACGCTTTAATCCGTCAGCAACCACACGCTACTCAGGTTTCGCTCATACATGCCAGTGATGAGATCCTCAAATCATGGACACATGACGACCCGACGGCCACCGAAATACTGCTGTCAGAGGAGATCTCGAGAGCTTCAAGTCCTAGCCACTATATGCTAGCAAACCGCGCTCTGGTAAGAGCGCGTTTGAAGCATGTGGTACTTGCAATGGAGGACGTTGAGGTGGTGAATATATGCTTTCCCGCTACTCCACGCGCATGTTCATTCACCTACGACTCAAGTCCCTTCAGGTTCGGCCATCGCCAATCGGCTATATCGCAAAAGCGGTTACTCTACTTGGACAGGGCGACCGAGGGGGGGCGCTACTTACATTCGACTTTGCCTTTCATGATTGTGAGCCTCACAACATCAGATTCCTCTTACTACTAAAGGTGCGTGAGGTGATCTAGATCGTTCTTACAGTTATGTAATCTATGTTTCGCTCAGTCGATCCTTGTATTTGAATCCGGAAGCCAAGAAGAGGCAATAGCATGCACAGAACACCTTGCTACGAGAGCAAAGAATGACAACGATGACGAGGCCACCTACCTTTGCACCCAGGTACGTGCTTCGCATGATGCAGACACTTAAGAATCACCGCAGATACAATCCGTAGGTACTTGGGGTTATGTACATGAAGAAGGGAGATTATAGATGTATGATACCCTTGATCGAGCGTGCGAAGAAGCTAGCCCCAAAGGACAAACAATGTCCTTCCCTAAAGACAGTCTCGCTAGTAGGTCTGCTGCCGTTACTACCTATTAATCTAACTCTCCACGAAGATATTTGGGTGGAGTTTCAATGGACTAGATATCATTGCTCAGCAACGTCTATGTGAAACCCTCTATGCCGAAGAACGTACAGATGAAGCTGTGGAGGTTCTCCTTAACATCGTCAGAATATCAGACGAGGAGAACCAGCGGGGCAAGGCCATTGTGGACTGGATCGCGGGTACGTCCTGTAGCTGCTGACCTGGGATACACATCAATGTTTGTTATCAGATTTCACCAAAAAGTGTGCTACGACCCTTGAGCGTGTTGGTGATGAAGGCGAAACCTTCAGATCTGTCCAACGTGACGACATAATAACAGAGTACTCTACTGCGTTGACCATCAGTCGTCTGTTTATCATGCGGAGTAGTCGGCAGGCGGAAAAAGGATTATGGGAGGATGCACTGCAGGATGCGAACGAGGTATGCATAACATCTTTCTTGTATCGGTCGGCTCCCTACGGTTGCCGTGTAGGCGGTGAAAGCGGACCCTTCCTACCCTTGGGGCTATGAGGCCAAGTATATCGCGCTTCATAGAGCGGAACAGTATGACGAAGCGATCGGTGCTTTCGAGTCTATGCTGCACGTAATCGAGCAGTCCCCTTGCCCTGCAGTCAGGCGTACGTACTTCTTGTATGAAGCCGATTACCCGCAAATGACGCTTTCAAGCACTACGCAAGAACTACATTTCTCCATCCGAGACGATCGCGGTCATAAATACTACCATTGGTAGGATCCTCAAGAGTTGTCCCCTCGTGGTTATCGATGTCGCCACTGGCTGCCTCTGCGATGGTCAAGAGCGGATACGTGTCTTCAAGGCTGGTACAACCTTCAAAAAACTTGTTTCATCCATGACGAGAGAACTAGACGACGAGCGGATCTCACGAGTGGTTGAAAGTTTTTTCGCATATGTCATGTTCTCGCACGCATGGCAGGGGAAAGAGCCGTTATACCAAGACGTCAAGGAAGCCAAATCCGTGTGGGACCTCCCCGACACGCCCTTAAATGATAAGTTGCGCAATTTCTGCAAGGAGGCGCGCCGGCTCGGATATAATTGGGCGTGGTCAGATTCATGTTGTATCGACAAGACCACGAGCTCCATCCTCAATCAATCTCTTACATCTATGTACAAATGGTACGCAGATTCTGCAGCCACGATTGTATTCCTTACTGGGGTAGCGCATCCGACAAAACCCGGGGACCTTACGGGTAGTGTTTGGATGACACGAGCGTGGACTTTACAGGAGCTTCTCGCTCCGAAAGTCATGTTTTTCTATGACTCCGAGTGGAAACTATACCTCGGCGATACTGGTCCGAACCACAAGGAATCCAGGGAGATCATGCGAGAGCTAGCAGATGCTATCAAGACTCCCCATGGAACCATCGTCAGGTTCTCTCCAGACAATCTCAGCGTACGGGAGAAACTTCGTCTCGCTTCGACTCGCAATGCGACGGTCGAGGAGGATGTCGCGTACTCTCTGATCGGTATATTCCAATCCGATATCAGGCCTCACTACGGTGAAGGAGGCGACGCTGTCGGGCACCTCCTGGAGGAGACGTTGCGTACTCACTGATTGGTATATTCAAGTCCGATATTAGACCTCACTATGGTGAAGGAGCTGACGCTCTCGGACATCTCCTGGAGGAGATTGTGGCCCGCTCTGGCGAGGTTACCGTGCTTGCGTGGTCAGGGAAGTCATCGTCATACAATAGCTGTCTCCCGGCTTCCATTTCCGTTTACAGCCAAATTCCTTACAGCCCTCCGTCACTCGAAGGGGAAGAGATGGGAACTTGCATCTCGGAATTACGTGCCAAGTTGTCTGAGTCAGAAGCCCTGAGTATCCACAGTCAGATCAACTCCCTTCCACATGCCCGTTTTGCGACTCGACGTCTATATCTTCCGTGCATAGTCTTCTCTGTCAAAAGGCTCGGTGTACAGCAACTACATAGAGGTAACGAGAAGCTATATCGTGCCAGAGTGTTATGGCTTGGAGTTGTGGAGTTCACGACTGCAGACGATCTCCCGCTCTACGAATACCAGAAATTAGTCTTCGTGCATCCGTGGATTCGTCATATTCGAGGTCCGAGTAGTGGAGTTACCTGGGGAGATGATGTGGGGTCTGATTCTGATTCTGACTCGGATTTGTATTTTGACGCTGCATCTGATGAAGTTGCCCCTTCTTCGCCATTACAAGCTGTGCCCACGCCCCAGGTTGACGACTATACCCGGGCACTGGAGATGATTGCTCGCCTGGGACAGCCTTTCAGTGCATTACTTCTCATACAACGGCCGGATGGAGAGTACAGCAGGATCGCTGCGGAGAATGAGATCGTCGTCTCGGGTCTCGGAACTGACATCACCTCCAAGAATATTCACGCGAAGGTCCTGGAAATCCTGTAATGTGTGCGCGCAGAGGCTTGAGCTTAGCTGCTAGTTTGTAGGGTTGGCTTACCTTCTTTGCTCGTATTGCTTGTTTTACTTTTGGTCTTGTTTTCTCCGGCTCCGAGGAATACCTTCAATACGCTACCCATTGAACCACAACAACTCGTCGCCTTGTCAGTTATCACACGTGTTGCTCCTGTATCCTCTGACCAGTGCTCATAACCGTCGCATCCGGTGCATGCCCCCCTGAGGTTGTCTCCCTCGTTTCATTTGTTGATACCTCCCACCGAACTACGATGATATCCGTGACCTTCGAAAGAACACTTCCACCACGTTCCCCGGTCGAGACCGGGTGGTTAGTTTCTGCAACCTGTTAACACCTGAAGTGTCATGGGACCGAAATCCTAAGCGGACAGCGTCGTTGTCTTCTGTCAATTTTTGCACCACTTGGGGCCACAACGCGGCACACGGCATTGCATGCGCTAAACCGTTACAGCGTCCGCTCTGTCGACGAACGCGGACTGATTGACCCTGCCGCAGAAACGTATGAACAACAATTCCCATTTTGCAAGGCAGAGATGAGTGGCAATTGTGTCAATTTACCGTCAAAATGGATGTGTATGTTATATTACCGACCTCGATAGTCTGGCGGGTGGCTAGTTGAGGAGTGACGTCGGCCCCCAAGCCTTCGAACTAGTAAATGCAGCCCGCACGAATCAGGTTCCTCTCAGGTAAGAGACCGATACCGCGGAAAGTGATCGTTTGTTCTTTGCGGAGTCTAACGTCATTCACAAACTCGACAATACCAGGTTTCTCGTTGACCATTCAGGGCTACAACCTGGTGGGTAGGACAACAGGGTCAATGTGGACATTGCCTTTCGTAGCACCATAATCAAAAGTCATCACGTTGCAAAGCCAAACCAGAATAACATCAATCTAAGAGTACATGAAGTCAGATACGCAAAGAATGGAATCACTTCCTCGGCCTCTGGAATTGCGTCCTCAGTGGACTTGGAGAAGAGCATCGACCCGACAACGCTTGCTGCGCACGATTGACGTAATTATGGGTTTGATGCTCTATCCGCAGGCTTCTGGAGAGTGTTATACGTAGCGGTGCGTAAGAGGTTGCATGTAGCCATCGAGGAAGATGTCAAAGGAAAGGGTGGGTCATTTGGCCGTTGGGAATAAGGAAGGTAAGATGTTTGGTTCCTTGGTGTGTCTTATCATAGTCGCGATAACCTTGTAAAATAACAAAGCCACTAACTAATGTTCTCTGTAAGACCTGTGGTCCTTCTCCGGAGCGTTGCGCTCCACGTTCTCACTTTCCTCTTGCATTTCTATATTCACGGCTTCCCTCTAACTGCACCCGTCGTGATTCCAGCATCAGTCAGAATCTCATTGGAGGGTATTATTGGCATTGACATTGTTGGTATCGCAGAGTAGATACCAGCATCCTGTACAAGGCACTCCAAGGTAATAGAATATTCTCTATTATAGAAGACTATTCTAGAATAATGTTCTCACACAGTATAAATACCCAAGCCTATAGGGCGAGGGAAGCAATCATTATCTTATCGATAACTCCCACGATTGAGTTACTACTCTACAGGTTATGAGCCCCGGCTCGTCACTATAAACAAAACCTCTATCAAACTATCGCTATCCAAATAAAACTTCGCGTCACTATGTTGGGAGTTGCCGAAGAACTTGTTAACATAACAACAAACACAAACAATACTAGTGGAGCCAGCAGTAGGGTACGGAACCTCGGCACCATCTCATCATACAAAGTAGATACGCTTAAAGATAACAATTGGCATGCATGGAGAATTCGTATGCAGAAATTCCTATGCTTGCACAAAGTCTTTAAGTACGCCGAGGGGAGCTGCCTGAAACCGGAGGACAACTCTACCAACAGTGCCGAGATAATGGCGTGGGAAGAAGAAGATCTTATCATGCAGACCCTCATATTAACAAATATAGATGACCAACAGATGGACCATGTTATGCATGCCGAGACAGCGGCGCAAATGTGGGAAAATCTCAAAATGGCTCATCAGACACGTGGCGTTCAAACTGCTCTCATAGCTAAGAGAGAACTATTGAACGCTAAGTGTCCTGAGGGTGACAATATCGCAGTACACATTAATAAACTCAAATGAATGCGGAACAATCTATCAGCCATGGGGAAACCAGTCCCGGACAACAAGTTTAAAGATATTCTATTATTAAACATGCCGGAGTCTTGGACGATGTTTACTACATCATACATGGCAGGCTGGATAGCCGGCAAAGGAGTGGATTCGGTCACGGTGGAAGAGCTTACTGTGGTACTGGTAGACGAATTCAAGCACAGGCAGGGTTCTCTGCAAGAACAAACGTTATTTACCCAGAAGAAAGTAAATAACAAATGGAAAGAACCTACAAAATCCTGCAGTATCTGTGGATGCGATAACCACATGACTGACAAGTGCCGTCACAAGGGGAAACCCAAATGTGGCTACTGTCAGAAGTTAGGTCACACCGAAGACGACTGCTGGAAAAAGCACGGCAGGTCGCCTAAAAAGGCTAAAACCGGGCAGGCTAATTTTGCCTCGATCACGGAATTGCCTACACGTGACATACAGGACGATGAACAGGTACTACACGCAGATGGGAACTGGACATCTAGCAGTAGTAGTACTAATACTAATAATAGTGCATTCAATGTATCGTACGAAGGAATAGACGAGCACGTTGAATGGTACACGTGGGTGGCCGACTCAGGGAGTACAGCACACATAGCTAAAGATAAGATAGTGTTTAGGGATATGCTCCCTATACAAAAGGTGATCTGGGGTATCAGAGATCACACAATCGCAGCATACAGAGTCGGAACAGTCGTGCTACAGGCATGAGTAGGTAACAAGACTTCCGTAATTACCTTGCGGAATGTATTGTATGCCCCCGATGCTGTACATAATTTAATTTCATTAACATGCCTCGATAAGGAGGGCGGCTCCTCTGTTTCCGGGGGAGGAAAAATGAAATTATATGACCAACAATATAATATATTCACTATAGCTACTTTACACGATGGGATATATGAACTACGTGTCCGCAGGCATGAACCTGCAGAGCACGCATACCAGGCAAGAATCTGGGATGAATGGCACCGGGGTTTCGGGCATGTTGGAGTCAAAGGACTCCAACGCCTTCAACACGAGCGGTTAGTAAATGGACTTACCGTGGTGCCATCTCCGATTGTCGATTGTCCTGTGTGTATCAAAGCCAAGCAAACCCGAATACCTTTTCCAGAAAAGTCCATGCTGAGAACTACACAGCCGGGTGAAATGATTCACACCGACGTGTGGGGGCCAGCTCGGACAGAAGCCCTAAGTGGGCATGCGAGATGGTACATATCTTTTATTGACGATGCAACTCGATACTGTGAAGTTAGGTTCATGGTTAATAAGGGGGAGGCATCAACTAAGTTAAAAGAGTATATTACCTACCTCGAACGCCAACTGGGTCGCCAGACGAAGGGCATATGCACCAACAATGGAAAAGAGTATGTCAATAATGAGCTACTCACCTGGTGTTGCGATACAGGCATTGACCTACAGGTCACTGCACCATATTCACCAGCACAGAATGGCATAGCAGAGCGTTTTAATCAAACGCTAGGAGAATTGGCTCATGCCATGAGGATTGCAGGAAAGGTACCTGCATTCCTCTGGCCCGAAGCAATCTCCCATGCAGTGTATGTACAGAACCGCTCACACACACGAGCACTGGTGGGAGCGACACCCTATGAACAGTGGATGGGACACCATCCCGACGTGTTGCATTTCCAGGAATTTGGATGTTCTGTATGGATAATGAACAAGAGCGTCAGTATTAACAAACTAGATGCTAGGTCCACACAACATACCTTCATGGGTTTCTCAGACGGTCCTTGTGCTGTCCATTTCTATGATGCCTGCACACGATCCATCAAGACGTCCCATAATTTTCATTTCCTGAAGGATCCTGTCAGTACACCAAATGCTCCACCCACCTTGTCAGATGGTATGCTGCGTGAGGGGGAGCCGGAGCCCAAGAGTGTGGCTGACAGGGATGCGCAGGATACTGAACACAAGAGAGATGAAGCTAAAAGAGATCAAAAACACGTCAGTAAACGAAAATGGACAGATGATGAAAGAGACACTCACCAGAGAAAGAGTAAACGGCCCAGGGTAGTCAAGGACTACCAGGCACTCAATGATCCTATGCCCGAGTTGTCAGAAAATGAAAGCGACAACTCACCTGAATTATTTCGAGACCCCGACGAGGGAGTACTCGAAGATAGCCCTATGGAACAGTCAGAGTTAGTGTATGCAGCACTAAATGAAAATGGTACCTTACCTGACAACCCGAGATTGCTGAAGGAGGCGCACGACTCACCCAAATGGACGGAGTGGGAAAAAGCTGTCAAAACAGAAATAGATCAGCTACACCGAATGGGGACATGGGAACTGACAGACTTACCAAAGGGTAGGACGCTGGTATCCAACAAATGGGTTCTCGTTCGGAAATACAATAAAGAAGGAAGATTAGAAAAGTATAAGGCACACCTGGTAGCAAAAGGGTACTCACAGATACCGGGGATGGACTACATGGATACATTCTCACCGGTAGTGAGGCTGGAGACAATAAGGGCAATAATAGCATTAGCAGTTTCCCAGGACTGGGAGATCCAACAGATGGACGTAAAGGGGGCTTACCTAAATGGTAAGCTAAAAGAAGAAGTCTATATGAAACAACCCGAAGGCTTCGAGGATGGTACACAATGTGTGTGCCAGCTGATAAAAACATTGTATGGGTTAAAACAATCCAGAAGAGAGTGGAACATCGAACTCAATAGACAGTTAGTGAAAGGCGGATTCAAGCGCCTATGGTCAGACCCTTGTGCATATGTCCGGCGGACAACAGAAGGAATAGAAATCATTACCGTATGGGTAGATGATCTCTTACTGTTCACGTTGGGACAGGGGCTTATGACATCACTAAAAGAACAACTGCAATCTATGTTTGAAGTTACCGACCTCGGAGACCCAAAGAAAATTGTCAGTATAGAAATCACACGTGATCGGGCCAAAGGAACATTGTTCATAGGGCAGACATGATACATAGATTCTATACTACGGGCGCAGGGATTAGAGAGCGCAAACAGTGTGAGGACACCAGTGGACACGAAGGTTCAGATGTTCCCAGAGCAGGAATGGGAGGAAGCGACTAACCAAAATAAGTACGCTTCCCTGATCAGATCTTTGATGTATGCCATGGTTGCTACACGGCCTGACATCGCCTACGCCATAAATAGACTGGCCTCATTTACAGCAAACCCAGACCTAAGACATTGGGTGGTGGCCAAACGAATATTAAGGTACCTACAAGGGACAAAGGACTATGGTATAATGTATAGAGCAAAGGAAGGCAGTACTACTACCCAGATATTCCAAGGGTACATAGACACGAGCTTTGCCAATACAGAGAACCGCACATCTGTCACAGGCTATGTATTCTTAGCTCAAGGGGGAGCCATTGTTTGGGGCTCGAAGAAACAAACCTTAATCACGCTGTCAACAACCAAAGCGGAATATGCCACACTGGCTAAATGTACTTGAGAGTGTGTATGGCTATGAAAGCTATATGCAGAACTAGGGTACAGACAGACAGAGCCAACTAAGATAATGACAGACAGCGAGGGAGCCCGAGCCTTAGCATATAATCCTCAATATCATGCCAGGATGAAACACTTCGACATATCTCATCACTACATGTGTGAGAAGATCGACCAAAAGAAGGTTGAGATTTGTCATTGTCCGGATAGGTACCAAATGGCAGATATACTTACCAAAGCGCTACCTAGGGACAAGCACAAGAGGCATACCCGAGAGATGGGTATGACCCCAGCTTGAGGGGGAGTGTTGGTATCGCAGAGTAGATACCAGCATCCTGTACAAGGTGCTCCAAGGTAATAGAATATTCTCTATTATAGAAGACTATTCTAGAATAATGTTCTCACACAGTATAAATACCCAAGCCTATAGGGCGAGGGAAGCAATCATTATCTTATCGATAACTCCCACGATCGAGTTACTACTCTACAGACGTATTCGGATAGAGTGCTGTGTAATTGGGAATCGAAGACACTTTCGCGTTGTGAAATAAAGCCCGAGTCAGAATAACTTAAAGAGCCAGGATCTCTGCGTAGGTATACGTCAGGAGGACGAAACCTATGTTGCATCCACCGTGTCAAACTGCAAGCTATCTAACACTCAAACGGATGGAGGCTTCAAAGGAAATATTCGTTGGTGACGATATCTCTGTCTGTTGTATTACGTCCTACATATCCCATCTCGCTGGGGGGCCTGCTCATGAAGTCAAAGCGGGTGTGTTTTATCGTCCCATGGAGTCTTGGTTTTGTAGGCAGGATTCGGAGAGGAAGTGAAGGTTTGAGGGCATCAACGAGTACAGAGCAGAAGCACTGGTCACTTTTCCGGGATTGTACATAGATCGAACGATGCCTTTGTTAGACATGTTTCCCTTAACCCTCTAAGTTCCTCATGTGTGGCCTCGGGCAGAAGAAAATGCCAGAACTCGTGGAGGATCATATAGTCAGGTTCCGAACTCCTGGTCACGTGCGCCCAGCCGAAGTATATTGGGTGCTGTGGGTAATTAGTCGACGATGTCAACTTTTCTTTCCCCACTAAGCTCCAGGACAAGCTTTGTTGGCGGGCATGCCAGCCACAATGATGGGTGGGTACCAGTATTCAGAGAGAGGCTGCGACGGTCCCATTGACAGCCCGTTGTGACGGTTAAGTTGCAAAGCAGTTCAACGTCGTGTTCCAGAGCAATGTAAACAAAGTGACCTTTGCGGACGACATTCAGGTCGTAGGGGGAGATGTCAATGGTTCTATTCGTCGATGGAACATTGAAGACGGACAACAACAGGGTCCAACCATGCACTCAGGTAGTCATATCTGTTCCATTGCTGTTTCCCAGGATGGTCAGTGGATAGTGTCTGGAGACTGGGGAGGGAAGACAATCGTCTGGAATGCGGCCACTCATGAAAAAGTGCGCGAGTCCACAGAACATGGGGGACAAGTATGGGGGATCGACATCTCGCGCGACTGTACTAAAATTGTCTCTGTGGGTAACGACACTGCCCAGATATTCAGCATGACTTCCGGTGATCAACTCCTTCCTCCCCTTTCACACCATTGGGTCGAGGCTGTAGAATTCTCTCCAGATGGCAGTCAATTTGCTACCGCCTCGTATGATCAAGGTTTTCGCGTCTACAGTACCCACAATGGTGATATCCTGTTCGATTCAGGTCCTCAGGTTCAGGACCCAACCGATTCAGGGCAGGTCACCTCGGTGGCCTGGTCACCCGATGGACAGCAGCTGTTTGGCACGAGCCCAGGCCAAATCACCTGTTTCAACATTTCCAAGTCTTCGTCTTCAGAATGGTCGATCCATCAAACTAAGGGTCGGACATCTATAGCATCTAACGGCAGATTCATTGCATGTTCTGCAGGTTCATCGGTTTCGTTGTGGGATTGTGTATCCCACAAGCAGATCAGTAGCATTATCACACACACTGCAAAGATCGTCTGCCTTGCTCTTTCACCAAGTGGGGGATTTCTTGCATGCGGAGTTGGCAGGAAAATCTCAATTCACAATCTTAGAGATGTCCTTCCTGCTGAGTATTTCGGTCATGGTGTAGGCAGGGGACAACCGCTCAAGTCGCTCGCATCGCTAACAACCACTGCACTAGCCTCATACCGTGTGTAACGGTTTAATTCCTCCGCTTGCTTCTCAGCTTCTGCTCGTACAAATGAGTCACGCGGCCCTTAAGTCATGGACACAGGGCAACCCGATGAACACCGAAATGCTTCTGTCAGAGGAGATCAGGAGCATTTCAAGTCCTAGCCACTACGTGCTAGCAAGCCGTGCTCTTATAAGAGTACGTTTGAACCATGTGGCGCTTGCGATAGAGGATGCCAATCAGGTGAATCTACTTTCTCATTACTCCATGCGCGTGTTCACTTACATGCACCTCAAGTCCCTCCAGGTTCAGCCATCGCCTATCGGCCATATCGCCATGGCGGTTGCTCTACTTGGCGAAAGCGATCGAGATGGCGCGCTATGCACATTCGACCTTGCCTTCCTTGATTGTGACCCTCACGACATCAAATTTAACCTACTGCTGAAGGTGCGTGAAGTGACCTAGATCGTTCTCACAATTAATCTGCTTCCCGCCCAGTCAATCCTTATGTTCGAATGCGGAATGCAAAAAGAAGTGATCACACGTGTAGAGTACCTTGCTACGAGGGCAAGCAATGGCAACGATGACGACGTCACTTATCCTTACACCCAGGCACGTGCTTCACGTGGTGTAAATATTATTAAATACCACTGCTGATGCATTCTTCAGGTCCTTGGAGCTATGTACATGAGACAGGGAGATTATGGACGTGCGGTAGCTCTGATCGAACGTGCAAAGAACCTAGCCCCAAAGGACCAACAACGTCCTCCCTTAATGACAATCTCACTCGTAAGTCTTCTGCCACCACTGCCTCTTAATTTAACCATCCAAAAGATATTTGGGTGGAGTTTCGATGGATTAGACATCGTTGCTCAGCAACATTTATGTGATACCCTCTATGCTGAAGCACGTACAGCCGAAGCCATGAAGGTCCTCCTCAACATCGTCAGGTCATCTGAAGACAAGGAAATCCAGGGGAGCAAGGCAACTGTGGAGTGGATCGCAGGTACGCTTGTAACCTCCTTACTTGATGCGCAGTTAATGCCTGCCGTCAGATTTCACCAAAAAATGCGCTACGACTCTTGAGCATGTTGGCGATGAAGCTTTCGGATCTGCACAACATGGCGATGGATTATTACAGTACCCTTCTGCATTGTCCTTCAGTCCTTCCAGTCCCGCAGGCCAGTTTATTAAGTGGAGCACAGCTCGAGCGGCGAAAGGGTTGTGGGAGGATGCACTGCAGTATGCGAACGATGTATGTGTGGTATCCTTCTTCTATGAGTCGGTTCCCTACATTGCTGTATAGGCACTGAAAGTGGACCCCTCCTGCCCTGGGGGCTATGAGGCCAAGCACATGGCGCTTCATGCAATGCAACGGTATGACGAAGCGATCGAGGCTTTCAAGTCAATGCTGCACGTCATCGAACAGTCCGATGACTCTGCAATCAGGCGTATGTACTTGTCTCCTGATTGAAGCTGGTACCCGCAAAATGACGGTTTCATAGAACTGCGCAAGAGCTACATTTCTCCATCCGAGACGATTGCGACTATCGATCACATCGTTCGCGGAATCCTCGAAGGTTGTCCCCTCGTCGTCATTGATGTCGTCACTGGTTACCTTTGCGACGGTCCTGAGCGGATTCATATCTTCAAGGCTAGTCCGACGTTCAAAGAGCTTGTTTCATCCATGACAAGGGAATTGGACAACAAGCGGATCCGACGAGTGGTTGCAAGTTTTTTCGGATATGTCATGTTCTCTCACGCATGGCAGGGGCCCGAGCCGTTATACCAGAACGTCAAGGAAGCCAAATCTGTGTGGGACCTTCCTGATATGCCCCTGAATGAGAAGCTACGGAATTTCTGTAAGGAGTCACGCAGACTCGGTCACAATTGGGCGTGGTCAGATACGTGCTGTATCGACAAGACGACGAGCTCCATCCTGAATCAATCTCTTACATCTATGTACAAATGGTACGCGGACTCGGCAGCTACGATCGTATTTCTTGCTGGTGTAGCGCATCCGCCCAAGCTCGGGGACCTTACGAGTAGCATTTGGACGACACGAGCATGGACTTTGCAAGAGCTTCTCGCACCGAAAGTCGTGATTTTCTATGACTCAAAGTGGAAACCATACCTCGGAGATACTGGCGCGAACCACAAGGAATCCCCGCAGATCATGCAAGAGTTAGCAGACGCTATTAAAATCCCCCGTGGAACCATCGTCACTTTCTCACCAGACGATCTCGGGGTGCGCGAGAAACTTCGGCTTGCTTCGACGCGCAATGCAACGGTGAAGGAGGACGTCGCGTATTCTCTGATCGGCATATTCAAGTCTGATATCAGACCTCACTATGGTGAAGGCGCCGATGCTCTTGGACATCTACTAGAGGAGATTGTGGCGCGCTCCGGCGAGGTCACGGTGCTTGCGTGGTCAGGGAAATCGTCGTCATACAACAGTTGTCTCCCAGCATCCGTTTCCGTTTACAGCCGAACTTCTTACATCCCTCCGTTACTTGAAGGGGAAGCAATGGAAGCTTGCGTCACGGAGTTACGTGGCAAATTGCCCCAGCGAGAAGCCTTAGATATCTATGACCAGATTAACACTCTTCCACTCGCCCGTTTTGCAACCCGCCGTCTACATCTTCCCTGCATCGTCTTCCCTATCAGAGCAATCAGTATACAGGGGCAACATAGACGCGAGGAGATGCTATGTCGTGCTAAGGTATCAGGGCTTGGCAATGTGGAGTTCATGACCACAGATGATATCCCGCTGGACAAGTGGCAGAAATTCGTCTTAGTACATCCGTGGATTCGTCATATCCGAGGTCCGAGTAGTGAGCCTGCATGGGAAGACGACTCGGAGCTTGATACCGATTCTGACTTGGGTTCGGGTAGCGATGCTGGCTCAGATGGAGTTGTGCTAATACAATCTGCCCCTACGCCTCGGGTTGGCGATTATACCCGGGCACTACATATGATTGCTCGCCTCGGACAGCCGTTCAATGCGTTGCTTCTCGTCCAGCAGTCGAATGGAGATTACAGGAGAGTCGCCGCGGAGAACGAGATTGTTGTCTCGGGACTTGGAACGAACATCACCTCCAGGAATATTCGAGCGAAGGTCTTGGAAATCCTGTGATACTTGTGTGGGGTTCGGACTCAGTTATTGGTTTTTGAAGTTGGTCTGTCAGTCGTCCTTTATCGCTTGTTTTCCTCTTCGTACTGTTTTCGTTGGTTTGTTTGTTTCAATATGGAGGCAGGAGAGCCTCAAGGCTGCCCATAATACACCACCTTCAAAATACCTGAGGCCGAGTTGGATTGACAATCAACTCATGATGTTTACATGCAGTCGTGGCTCTCCTGCTAAACTGGAAGCAACCCCCTTGGCTATTAATAACTCTCTCCGCGATAGGACGTCTGCTCCGCCGCTGCAGTCTTGTTTGGTAGATGATCAGTCCTAGAGCAAAATTAGCGTATTACAGTCGCTCGAAGCACTTCCAATCAACGTCACCGAAGTCTACACTACTAACCTTGGCAAATACCAACGGCGAAAGGTTAGACTATGTTTGTCCATACCACCCGCTACGGTCATTAAGAAGTCCGCGCTCGTTAATGGCGTTGGGAAGATATTGTGGAAGAAGTCCGAGGTTAGTACAAGGGAAGTACTTGGATGCTATATATGCGCAGCCCGAATGTGAGTCATTTGCTTTCGTAACCTTCCAGCCCTTTGACGTCATCTGCGAGCATCCAGAAGAACAATTTAGTATAGTTGTTGCTGATAGCATCCGCTGCCACTCCAGTCGGCATCCACGCCAGTCTTTCGACCACGGAGTGGACCCTTGGGTTCTCTCGAAACTAGTTTGCGGACACCATTGAAGTAGCAGGTTTGAAGTTGGAACCTTCGCGAGCCTTGTAGTAGTATGCTTTAGGTTTGTGCGTTAGAGGATCTGACCGTCATTCAACGGCGGGTAGATAATCAACTAGGCTGGGCGCGTCATAATGTTGCTCTTATACCGTGCAAGGTAACGCACAGCCGTACAGCACCCCAAAAGGTAAGGGATTGATTTCATGAGATTACTTACCCTGCCAAATGTGGGCTCTGTGGTGCTCCCGAAAAATGTGTCGATGCAATATTTGGCTCGTTCTTCCTGCGGGAAGGCCATTCTGACGATGTTCAGCAAGGAGTGCTCGAGCCGCTATGTCTCTCCCAATGGGACTCCATGTTGTTAGCGAAAGGGATGATCTGCTCTTTTCCTGAAAGAACGTCATTGGTGAATCCGCTGTTATGGAGCACCTAAGAATCAAAGGTTTGCATGGAATATCAGTGCAAGGTGGCAGACGCCTGAAGTCATGTTGCAAGGTGTCCGAGGCGTGTACAGTGCAGGACACTAAGAGACAGCACCTCTCTGCCGAGCTCATTTTTGGTCTGAAAGACCTCAAATAAAATTTTTGATAGGAAAGTAGGTTTAATTAGTGTAAACCTGCATTTTCGAAAAATGGCCTTGATTACATAATCGTTCACTTTTGAAAAAAAAAAAAAACAGCACATAATGCTGCATACATACAAGATGCAAGGCATCTAGTCTTGTAATATGCTCTGTTCTGAGAAGACATCCAGGTATGCACAGAATGTAGCAGAACAGTGTTATGAAGAGTAGGAAATAGCAGACAGTAGTAGTGGGTCTGCTGATTGCCATTGCTTGGGTTACAACATGAGTTTGTGTGACACAGTATAGAGTGGAACAGCAGGGCCCAATATTTCATTGCCAGTAGTGAACCAAGACAGCCACAAGTTATGGTCCTCAGTGTCCTCATTCTTATCAGGGCCTGTGCAGTTGTCATCATAGTCAGCATCTCATCACTAGCAGGGCAGGCTCCTAAATCTCAACGGTATATACATGTAGCTTTCCTAATGCAATGCTGCGATGGGACTGTATGTATAATGTGCACTGTATCATCCTTAGCAGCAACATTAATATCCGAATTACACTTGTCATTCATGCCGAAATGCTGAAATCCAAAAGAGGAAACTCCGATGGCCAAATAAGGAAACTCCGACATACTCCGCTTCAAATTCACTTTTGAGGTGTCAACTTTGCAGGAAGTCCAATTTTCCAAATTTCGTTCTGGTAACCTATACCTTCTAATGTACTAGAGTACATCTTTATGTTTTAAATTTCAAAACCCGAAGTATTGAAGGTGTAATTACAATTTTGTTGTTGCCTATAGCAGAGTTGCCTATTTTGAGTGTCCCACACTGTAGCGCCGGCGGTGGATGGAGCATGTGTGCAGTGCACTGGAGGCATTATCTAATGTTTGAGCCACAATCATTGAAAGAACATGAAAGAAACAGATACTATGTTTAAGAAGATTGAATGATTTTACCATGTTCTCTTTGTATTTTGAAACATAGTATCTGCTTTTGCAATGTTTTATTTAATAAACATTGGTTTTTGTCCCCAGTGGTGATTACTAGATTTGCAATGAAAGAACCTGCTTACGTAAGACACATCACAGTCAAGTCTTGTCTGTTGTCATCGCATCCAGTCTCTACGGGACAAATATGCTCAGCGTGTCTGTGAACAAACCGAAGCACTCCTGCGTGAGGCCGAAACCACTTGTTGTGTACGGGAGGACTGCTCGCATGGTGCACGGTCGTCCTGGCCAGCAGAGAGAGCCCGTTTGTTTGATGACACTAAATGTCATCTCCGTCACATCGCTAAGGGTCTTTTCAAGGATGGCACGTCCGTTTGGCCTCAGTCTTTGTCACATTTCTACCTTGGCTCAGTACCTGCTGTTTCCAACTTGTCCTGCGCCCATCACTTCCCCGTTCTCATGCGGAAGGTGGTCAATTTGTGGCATGAAGAGTGTATTTTATTAGCTGGGCGAGTTTGGGGAGAGTATAAACGTGCCGGGAGCCAGCACCCTCTTGTGCCCCTTCACGCTGCGTCCTTTAATCTTCCACATCACCTGCGTTACCTACTCTCCGTGTGAGCTCCGTTATCGTACATGTTTCTCTTCTGCGGGCTGGCGAGGTATTTACTTCTGTTTATACCTGAGCTACTTTTTGTAGCGTAGTCAGCTGAATTCATCCCGTTTCCCGTTTCTTGTTAGATATACATCGTTTACCTGACCTAGTAGACACTGAACTAATAACACATCATCTGAGCGTTGACCGGGCCCCATGATCCCTGCGATGATCTAGTTTCTCATACAAGATAACCGTTCTCTCGTAACTTGATCCCATAATATCCTCTATACTTTGATTGAGAGATTGCTGGAGCATCGCCTTCGGAGCCCCACTAGCCATGTGAGTTGTGGTAAAACGCAACTTCATAGGATCATGCTGCAAATATTCGCCAACTCTCTGACACATCTAATGGAACCGTATCAGCCAATGCAGAGGTTAAGGGACGTGATATGTTACCGTATCATATTTATGCTTCTTGCTAAGCACAAGTTTGAATTTGGGATGATTATTATTTGGTTTCTTATGTTTCGGACGGAAGAAGATCATCACACGGTTTTGGAGGAAACCATAGAAATGGATGGGGTTCGAGTAAAGGCCTTGAAGCTCGAAATCATGAAGCCTTTTGGATACTTTGGTAAGTATAGGGATAATACTATACGAAGGACTTACTCCTGGCTTGCCAGCTCAACCTGGAAACAGATAACATCTCCGTCCTGGATTTCGCTCTGAGCGAACGTCAGCTTGGGCTTCATCAACTCAATCATGCCTGGTTTGACTTCCTGATGGTCGTCCGTCACCATCTAGGCCAAAGAACGAGGAACAGGATGAAATCTACCTCGTACAAACTTAAAGGAACACCAGGTGTCCACCTCATGTGCCCATTGATGATCGGATGAAGTTCCTCCACCTTGCTGTCACGCGACACGTACACCTTCCCGACACCAAGCAATGTCTGTTTTGACATGTCAAAGTGCTTAAGGAACAATATGATGTGCCCTGGCGGAGGATAGAGCTATGGTTTGACATCAAATAAGCAGGAAGACTGCGAAAGGTAACGACGTACATTGCATGGGCCTGTTATTACATCAAGGTACAGACAGAGGTCCTTCCGAGTTGCGGCCATGTTGTTGCAAATCATTTCGACAGCTGACATTAGACCACAGCATAAGTCGCGCGAATAAGGCCCGAACAGAATAACACACGCACTGTGCGACGGACAGTCCTCCGGAATGGGTGCATCAGGTCGCACGGTCTTGTTCTGTCTGTTGACAAGGACCCACAGTTGGACCTTGTCGACGGGGAGCACGAAGTAGGTCACAACTCGCGACTTCAAATCACTGTAGGTCGATTGTTTGGAGACGCGGAAGGTGGGCAAGTCCGATAGCGGCCAGTTCTTCTCATCAAGCGTGGCCAAATCAAATCCTTCATGGCTTGCAAAAGTATTGTCCGTGATCACCTGTCTTTCTGTTAAATAATGGCAAAGGGAGCGTAATAACTACAGACCCTAACAGTCAAGAACAGGGACTCTTCTGTGCGTTCCCTCTTGGCTTGAAGTTGAGGACGTTCCTCGAACCACAGAACACCGGTAGGATCTTCGAGTACGCGAACGTAGACGGTGACGTCAACGGACTTTTCCTCAATTATCGGCCGAGAATGACCCGTCTGAATATTGAACAATTTGCGCAACTCACTGAAGCGAGTGAAACCCCAGTCAGAGGCTTCCGCGCTGAAACGATGGTGAGCATCTACGGCAGTGAACAATCAATTGTTGATCTAGGACAGCGGAGGGGGAAGAAGAAGGACGCTTACGAGCCACAGTGTAGATCGTGGGATCATGAATGTTTGAGATAACCAAGGCCAGCTGAGCGCAACTATGCCAGTCCTTCGGTGATTCCTTGTGCTCTGCATGGTCAAGGTACACCGATACGACGTTACTGGACGACAACGAAGGATTTCCGAAAGGAAACAATAGAATACGCCTGGGAGTATACTCGGTGTCACGAACTGATTTTAGTTGGAAGCCAAGGCACGGACCATTTATGACCACCACAATCGAACTCGGGACTGGTTATCTTCTTGTCCAATTCGTCCCAATTGGTCAATCTCCATGTATAAACCTGGAAGTCCTTGACCTCGTGGCCAAGGTCAGGCAAGTGTTTCGCAGCAAAGTCTGCGTCTGAAGGAATGTCAACAAGGGATTCCTTTACAGAAGGAAGCCAGACTGACGATCATGAACGGAAACGACGGCATCGGTGCCTTCCGTTATGGAGTCCATGGTGTCGCACAGGAGGAGATGAGTGGGCTGCTGTGCAGGCTGTTTGTGCCTAAGTGCCTACCAGGCATTATTTGAACGTGTCCCCTTCCTGTGCGAGTTAGAGAATGCACGTGAGGGGACTAAGACGGCGCCTCTCATCTGAGATCTAACCACAGGATGATCAGATTAAGGCGGAGAGGTTCATGAAGATAATAACTCCACCTTGTGCAAATCGTACCAACCTCGCGTAGCCAAGGCCCAAGTATAGCATACGCTTCCAGTTTTTGATTGTCGGAGTGCTGGGCAAGTGCTGTTGGATAGTCCGTAGTCATTTTGAGTCCATAATGGCGAGTCCCGCTCTTCCCCTCCGCTCCGCGAACTGCCGCTCTCTCACGGTGGAGTAGGAAAGGCTCGCTCCGTCGCCTCGAGACTGTCCTTGTTGTGACAATGTATCTACAACATGCTCATCCGCCACCATGTCTGCTCTGGCTGACTAAGCCCTCTCCGCGCCTGGGTGCTCCCCTGCCCCCTACTACAACGGGCCAGCCAGTGGTGGATTTCGCGACTGCAGACATGTTCTTGGTAGACTATCCCAGGTTGCCGGGTTATCGTCGTCTTCTCCGACGTTTGGTGCACAGAGCTGTTTGAGCACGTGCAGTAGAAGCTTATTCATGCCTTCTACTAGACCATTAACCCACGGTGAGTATGCCGCTACCACATGATGTTGGCAAGACCACTTAGCGCAGAATTCTTTTACCGTGTGGTTGTCGAAGTGCCTCCCACCATCTGTCATGAAGGTTTCTGGGGCCATGTACGAGTTGAATATTGTAGCCAGGCTGTCTGTTGTTGTCTTTGCAGTTCCCGCTGTTTTGAACTTGGTGACCCACAAGTGTTGCGAGAACGTATCTAGGAACAGTCCCAGCGTGTGGTAGCCACCTTTTCCCTGAGGCATGCTAAGATAGTCGCTGACTAGTAGTTCGAATGGGTGCCTGCGTGTGACCGGTTCCAGGAGTGAGTGTACATGCGACGGTCCAAAATTTTTGCACTTAGCACATTTTGTTATTGCATTCATGATTGACATGTCGAGTTTCGGTGAGAAGTACTTGTCCGTCAATACCATTTTCAACACGTCGCGTCCCCAGTGTCCTCCCGTGCTATGTATTATGTAGGCTTGCTGTTCTGCTTCCTCTTGTGTTATACATTCTGTTTGGCTTCTGGGTCGTACACTTGTTCTCCCATATATTCTCCACAAACGTCCATCTTCAATAATGTACTGCGAGGCTCGATGTCTTGCTTTGCTGTGGTCTCTCGGGTTTGCTGCTGTATCCACATTGAGTATTGTGTCGACAACTTCCAAGAACATGGGTTCATTTGTGAACCGCTCTTGTAGTTTTTGGTGTTGTTTGTCTATCCGCTCAATCACAAATACATCGTTGACTATACTGGTCAGTGCTTTGGGTTCTGGGTTGACTGACCATTCTGCCCCCTCGCCCTCAGCATGGTCCATATTGTCCCATTGTCAACTGAGTCTGTCTGCTACCATGTTCAGCTTGCCCGGTATATGTCATACTGCCACTATATTGTGGGCCAGTATTCCATCTCTCCAACATGCATGCGCTGCTGTCATGTTGTCGTTAGTCAGTATGTCTTTGAGTGCTTGACAGTCCATTTCAATTTCCACTGGGTATCCCCAAATGATGTCCGCAAAGTGATTGAGGCCATACTTGAGGGCTGCGAACTCCAGTAGGAACGGTTTGTACTTGCGTTCAGCTTCAGAAGTTCGTTTTGAGGCGAATGCTATTGGGACCTTCTTGCTGACCACTTTACCACTTGGCGTTTGTATCTGTACCCTTTGTGTTAGTACAGCTCCCAATCCCTCCTGGCACCTGTCTGTTGTGACCGTAAATGGAGTTCCATCATACTTCAGTGCATGTAGTGTTGGCTCGCTAGTCAAGGCTGTCTTGAGTTGCATGAATGCCTGTGTATGTTCCATGGTCCATTTGTTTGCTAGCTTGTGGTTGGTCATTGTGCGCTGGTATGTTGTCTTGGTTGCCGGTTGTGGAACTTCGACTTGTTTGATTAAGTTATGGAGCAGTCCTTCTATTTTTGTGTAGCCCTTGATTAGGTCCCTGAAGTGACCCATTAGTCCTAGGAATGAGCATAGATTCAGCGCATCTTCTGGCTGTTTCCAGTTGATGATGGTGGACAACTTAGCTAAGTCCAGTTGTACACCTTTGCTGCTTATTGTGGCTCCGGCGAACGTTGTTTCCATCATGAATAGTCTGCACTTCGATGGCGATATTGACAGGTCATGTTCGCAAAAATGTTGGAACACTTTTCTCAGCGTCATTAGCATGCCTTTGAACACATCATTTCCACATCTGCTGTCATCCACGAATAACTCTATCATGTTGTCCGCTAGTAGATCATGGAGCTTTTCCGTTACCACTGCTGAGAAGGTCGTCGGTGCTCCTGTCAGACCCATTGGCATTCTCTTGTACCAAAAATACCCTCTGCCTTCCACAAAGAAGGTTAAGTATGGCTTCCATTCATCTGGTACCATAATTGTGTAGAACCCTGATGCGAAGTCAAAGACTGAGACATACTTGTACCTGCTTAATCGTTGTTGCTTTGCCCATATGTCCCCTTGATGCAGTGGTGGTATCTGTGTAACTTTGTTGAGTTCACCAAAGTTTTGCATTACTCTCCACTTTATTTCCTTGGGGTCTGTATGTGTTCCCGATGGTTCCCCTTCATTTATGCTTGTGTTTGGGAATGGTGGGTCGATTCCTGCTTTCTCGCATTGCTCATTTAGTGTGCGTTGTAGGTCTTCCAGGGTCAGGTTGACTTTGTTATCATGCATTTTCTGTGTGAGCACTGTAGGCACGACATGTTTGATGCAGGACACATCTGCTGGTTCTATCATGTCAGCATCTAGCATTTGTTGGACCCACTTGTGCATGAACATTTTTTGCAGAGGTGATAGTGACCGTTGGCATATTGTCATGGTGAACGACATGTTTGCTGGCACGTTGAGGTTGATTGTTGCTCCTGGTACTGGTACGACCTCTTTGATTGAGCATGTGAACATGTCTGCATATTCTGCTATGAAGGCCTTGACTTGTTCCAATTCTGCTGGAGTGAGGTCATGTCCGATTGTCACTGTATTGAGTATATACTCGACTCGCCGGGGATTAAACGGTGCTGTTTGTCTTGTGAACACCTCATCCATTGACTGCATGATCGAGTATGCCTCAGTGCCCATGCTTGTGGGTGTTTCTCCTTTTGCTTCATTCCCTTGTCTTAGTCGTTGTTTGACATCTAAGATTCGGTGCTGACTTCCCATAATCTGCTCATGCCTTTGGTCGTAGTACTTGTTGCATAGTACTGCTACATTGTCTCCATCTGTTACAGTCAGCTGATCAGTACCATAGTTGTGTTTTGCCTTCAGTGCTTGTAGCAGTGGCTTTCCAGCCAGGAATGCCCATCCTCCACTGCTGTTGAACACGATGAAGGTTGTTTGTACCTCCACTGTTCTGACTTGTACTGTTCCTGCCCACTGGGCTGTCGCTGGAACTATAGTGCCGTTAGCCATCCTTAGTACTTGAGAGCTGTGTGTCCACCCCCTTAGTCTATGTTTGACTGCGTCAAAGACCATTGTGCACATGGTGTTTACCATTGCCCCATCGTCGAAAAGGGCTCATAGTCATACCAATTCACCACTATTGTTCTTCACTGTGACTCCATGTACGAATGGGACAGATTTGTTCTCGAGGTTCATCGCATCGCCCATTTGTGATAGTGTGGTGTACATATTGAACGTGTTGTCGTTTTCACCATTTGATACATGTATGTTTATGTGCAATACTCGAGATACATTTGGTAGTCTGTGGGTCACTGTTCTGTCCACTACAACAACCCGTTCCCATTTTCCTGCTCCTCCACGCTGATCAGTCTGATGTCTGCTGCTGTGGTCCTGTTGAGTGATCCTAGTGCTCTGCCACACATTGCTCTCCATGCTGTTTCTCATGGATCCAGTCACATTTGATCTCCTACTGGTACTGGACAGTCGCGACTTCTGTGTCCGTGTGTTCCACATTGGTAGCACTCTCCTGAGCAGATGACTGCCATTCCTGGTCTGAGTGGGAATGGTGTATTTTCTGATACCCGTGAGTTTTCACCATGTACCTTCATCCATTGTGCTACCTGGGCCTGGTATGCTCTCCATCCATTTGCATCTTCCAAATGGTGTGGTAGGACATTTAGATTGTTGCGAACAGTTTCTTTCTGGGTATCTGTGAGTGGACCCAGGGTGGTCGGTGGGCATCTGGACTGCTGGACTGCAAACTGTGTGTTCGTACTGGCCGAGGGTTGTACTGGTGTTCGTGTCTGCTGGGACTGAGTTTGTACAGCGAGTCTTTGGAGGTGTGTCATGATGTCTGCGATGGATGCTTTTTGTTGTTGTAGGATTCAATTCTCTCTCTCTATCTCCTCCTTCCTTCGCTCATCTGCATCCTCTTTCTTCTGCTGAACGTCCTCTATGTCCAGATTTTTCACCGCCTTTGTAAGATCTTCAAACATTGTGTACTTTTGTGTCATTAGTTTTCATATGATCTTCAGCAGGTTCTTGTGAACTATCCTGACTAGGCCCATGTTGCTTTCCACACCTGCTGCCTTTGCGAGTCGCAGGGCTTCCCTTGCCCATATGACATGTGTCCACGCCTTTGCCCCATTCATTTCCTTTGTCCTTCCCACCTTGTCATCTTTGAGCTTTAACATCAGTAGTTCCTCCTGATACTTTTCTGGAGTTTTCTCTGCCTGTGGTAGCAGCTCCCATCGCCGATTGAATGCCTTGCTGAGCTCTGTCCATGATGACAGCTGCGGTCCAGTTAGTCCATTGTACCACACCTGTGCCTCTGACCATGGCACTATGTAGTCCTGTAATGCCTCTATTTTGTCCCCCTCATCTGCTATGCCTGCCAGTCTCATGATGCAGTTGAATGTGCATAAGAACATCTGTGGGTCCTGCATTTCTTCTTCATCCCCCTTGAATGGTTTTAGTGTCTCCATCACTGCTGCTTGTGCTGTGTGGGGTTGTGGCCCATTCCGTGCTGTTGTTTGTACTGGTGTGGCTGTGGGCAGGGTTACCGTTGTGAGTGGTGGGGCTGGTGTACTGAACGATCCTGGAAAGAGTCACTGTGATATGGTCACTGTTGGGTTATACATTGTCGCCACTACTGGTGCTGGTGGTCTGCGTGCCCCAAACCATATGTTGTTGTCTGGGTCAGGACTTTGGGTTCTGGACAGGGGGTTTGCTCTTATGGATGTGTAGTCTGGTGGGGAGTCTGGTTCCAACTCCCTTTCTGGAGCTAGTCCGAAATCGCTGTTGGTGAACGGTGTGCCTAACAGCGATGGGCTTTGCGACGTTGCTGTGTAAAGGAGGTTGTTGCTTAGCAGAGGGAACCTGTAGGAGAGCTGTAGGTAACCTCAGTAGTCTGGCAAGCTACTATATTATTAGTATGTACCTGTAGGTATCTACAGGGTGTCAATAAGTAGGAATAAACCTAAGTAATGAATGTACTCACCCTCAGTAGTCTGGCAAGCTACTGAGGGACTAGGAAAATTATCTAGTAACTATGTGCGATGCAATGAGATTATGTAAGCTAGCAAACACGTGCCAACAATGGCCGGTTGCATAATACTCCAACACTGTGGACGTTATGCATACGAAGCATCCCCACTCATCTCTAGGCTGTTCTCGTCTGGACGGCAGGTTGGTCAACAGTCCATTTGAATGCCACCTGCATGTTGTTCTGCAGGTTGCTTCAGTGCCTCTCTTCGTTTCTGTATCAGGGCAGTGTGTGTTCGGTGTCTATGTGGGCCTTCGGTGTTATATCGGTGTTCTACAGCATCTGTGCTTCTTTGCAGTGTTTCCTTGTTGTGGGTTCGAATGTGCTCTCGTCACCACGTTGGAGTAGGAAAGGCTCGCTCCGTCGCCTCGAGACTGTCCTCGTTGTGACAATGTATCTACAACATGCTCATCCGCCACCATGTCTGCTCTGGCTGACTAAGCCCTCTCTGCGCCTGGGTGCTCCCCTGCCCCCTACTACAACAGGCCAGCCAGTGGTGGATTTCGCGACTGCAGACAATCTCCCACTGCACGAGCCACAGAAATTCCTGTTCGCGCATCCGTGGATTTGTCATATCCGATATCCGAGTAGTGAAAAGGAGACTTGGATTCTGATACTGGGTCTTATAACTCGGATTTGCATTTCAACGGCGGATCAGATGAAGTGGCACCGTTTTCACCACACGCTGTACCCGCAACACAGGTCGACGACACACTACAAGTTGATTGCTCACCTCGCCATTCAACGCGTTGCTTCTCGTACGGCAGCAGAATGAAGAAAGTACAAGATCATCGCTGCGGGGAATGAGATTGTCGCCTCGGGACTCGGAACTGACATCGCCTCCAAGAACATTCGGTGAACGTTTTGGAAATCCTGCGATGTGTTTGTGGGGTTTGGGCTCAGCCGCTGGTTTTTATCTAAGGTTAGCGTCCTTTATCGTTTTGTTTTCCTTCGTACTGTTTTCGTTGGTTTGCTTGTTACGGAATATGTTACGCCATCCACTGAAGCCCAGCTGCAACACTCTCAGCCATCATCCTCATCATACCCCTACGAAGTCGTCGACTCGTTACATATGTTGTTCACGGCGCATCATCGTCTGCGCTTTTTACCCTGCGACGAGTGCACATAACCCTTGCACCACATGCGCCCCCGTAGTTGTCTGCCGATATACCCTTCCACACTACGGTGATATCCGCATCTTCGAAAGAGGACTTCCACCACATTCCCTAGCTGCCGCGTCGAGACCATGCGCGATCCGTTTGCGAATTTCGTCATCAAAAGCTCGTTGAAGTTCAGGTACGAGGTTGAGATTAGGTCCTTTATCTGGTGGAGTGGCGAAATCGCGTCGTCTGGATGGTCTGACAAGTAGTCTTGTCAAGTGAATGGATGATTGTCCTTGCCGCAATTAGATAGCTAGGGAGCGGGGCGCGGTTCGATGTACCCCCGGCATTGCCATCCTTCTCTTCTTGCGACTTCCATTGAAGATCCTTTACCTTTCTCGAAATCTTGATTCCTTCCGATGAGGACGTGCTTTTGGCGCTCGTGCGGCCGGCATCGTGAGGTGGTGGGGCAAGCTCGAGTAAAAAATGGACTCTTCCAGAGTACCGTCGACATCGCCAGGTGGTCAGGGCACGAATATATAGCTGGTGCAGTTACAGGAAGTTGGAGTTGCCAGTTGAGATCGTGAGATTCCACCCTCTCTCATGCATACCATGCACGCTGGAGGGTGACGGTGAACCACGATGTGAGCAACCAATGATGTGATCGACATTAACTCGTATCCACATTCACAAACGCAATCCATCGGTGATCGATCGATCTCTGACTCACTGCAATGCTTCCTGGAGCGTGGGGTCGTCCGAACTTGGTAGTCACGCTCTGGATGTCGAGATGAAGGTGAGGTTCCCGCTGTCTAGTCTCATCGTCGCCGTTGTCTGCACCCGTGGAATCCTCCAGTACTCCCTTTCACAGACCGACCAAATGAACAAGCATCGCAGCAGTCTCATGTGAGCTCCGAGCAGTTCGACCACTCGAGTCTGGCCTTGTTCTGGAAAACCTACCAGTTTTCGCCCAAACCGTAAACACCCGCTTCCCCTCTGGACTCTGGATACAATTTCACCGCATAAGACCCTTTAATTCCCCCTTTCCTCCCTAGCTACCGGAGTAAGTGCGTAGGGACAACTTGCGGTGAAGTGGAGTAAATGATCGGTACTGGTTAAAGCCATCGTTTTTTTCTTTTCCAAGTCTAACATCATTCACAAAGGTCGACGATACCAGGTTTCTCGTTGGCCGTTCAGGGGAGCAACTTTCAGTTGGTGAGTATGGCAACAGGATTGATGTTGGTATAGTACCACAAAGCCATCACAAATGCAAACACAGTGAAGCCAACGGGATCGCAGTCATTCTTGATGGAGGGTGGGAGCACTTCCTCGACCTTCTTGGTCGTATCACCAATGGACTTAGAAGGGATTGTTGGAACGATAATCCTATGCTGCGCACGATTTCGATGCCGACACGCTGACAGGCTTGATGCTCTATCCACAGATTCCTCGAACAATGGGAACGTTGTAGTTGTCGTGCGCGCGAGGCTGCAGTTACCTTTCAAGCAGCGTGCCGTGGATGAGGAGAGCAAGATGCGAGGTGTTTGGCGGTTGCAAGTGAGGGAGGTATGAGGGAGGTAAGTTGTTTCGTTTCTTTGGTGCGTCGCATCGTGATAATCTTGCCAGATAATACAGCTAGTAATGCTCTCTCTAAGCCCTCAGGACGTCTGGTCCCTTTCAGAGTACACTACACTTTCCATTGTAATTCCGGAGTCGATCAGGATCGCGTTGTGGAGGGTATCGATACTGCCGTAGGTGCTGGAATTGAAAAAGGAACCTTCGAATTGTGAAGAGGAGACAAGGTCGGGACGCACGACGAAGAGGCGTTCTACCTCACATCCGTCCATACAGTGCTATGAGGTATCGAGGCACTCGAGCTCGGAACGGATGAGATGGTCGACATCGCCGTCTGTCATATTACCTTACTGACTCTCCGATCTCGCTGGGGTGGTACACGCCTTGACGAACCTGCCGAAACACTTGAGGAGTGAAGCCCGGATGTATTTTATCATTCCACGTGGTCTTGGTTTTTTGGGTCGGGTTCGGAGAAGTCCCAAAATATGTCAGGACTGTGGGCAGCGAGGGTATTGATACATGGGCTGGAAGTTTTTCATTGGATCATCGCAGACCGGAGATCGAGACGCCAATACGTCATTCCTTCGACGCGCTTCTGCCAACCCTCGCCCCGTGGTGACCTCGTGCTGACGAACACGCCGGAACTTGTGGAGGCATCGTATATAATCCAGCTCAGAGATTATTACTGAAATGGTAATGTTACACTCCCAAATCTTCAATCGATGGCCTGATCTAGTTGAACACAAGGTGATATTGGTCGCGTGAACTGATCTACTATATATCAATAGCCTGAGGGACTACGGATCATATATTAGATGCCGCGAGTAAGCTTGACTGTCTACGATGCATTGTTTTCTCCCACTCTCAGCTCTAGGACCTGTTGGCTTGCCATGGGTGCGTACCAATAGTCAGACAGGCTGAGCGGTCCCTATTGACAGCGCGCTGTGATGGTTAAGATGTGAAATTGATCATGATTGTATCTCAGATCATTGTAAGCACGGTCACCTTTATGGACGATTGACGAAGGACAGCAACAAAGGCCAACCATGCCAAGGGGAGCTATGTCTATTCCACTGCTATTTCCATAGATGGGTGATGGATTGTGTCCGGAGATTGGGGAGGCAAGGTAATCGTTTGGAATGCGGGCTACTCATGAAAAAGTGCTCGAGCTCACAGATGACATGGGCTACGTATGCGCAGTACTAGAATTACCTCTGGCTGAGTGCGGTGTCAGGATATTCGATCACTTCTGGTGTCCGCCTCCTTCCTTCTTCTATAAGGGCGCACCTGAAACATTTCGCCCTTGTGATAGGGGGAGGATGCAGCACACTGTCTGACTACCCCATCTGCCTGTTCACTTTTTACGCTCCTCAAGTCCCTCCAGGTTCGCCCATAGATGATCAACTCGGCCGGGTGCTTCGTCTCGCATCCCGTTCTTGTACCGTGGTCATACGTACAACATCGTAAAAGGTGATGGATTGGCTCAAGCGCAATGCCTACATACAAGTGGTGAAATGACGGCCACCATTGTGGCTCGAGCATTCTAAGATCTCGTACTCGACGTCCAGAGAGCACAGTATCAATGCAATATGAGGGCCGTCGACACCAACGCCCAAGATTCCGATCTTCTTATGATAGAGAAAGAGCAGTGGATCATCGAATGTATCGAAAGCAGTTATATCAGAGGTGTGCTGGTGTACTCTGGGGTTCATCCCTTCAACCAGGCCCATCAAAAAGCGCTGAGAACTCGGAGCTAGCAGAGTCCCCCGTGCTTCAGACCACGGTGGTTTCTGGTTTTTGTGCATTGTTCGCCCTCATCGATATCGGTGGGGTGAATACAGGACGACGACGACGGTGACGACGGTTGTGGTGATGATGAGCATCTCGAAGTCGACAACGACGCTCACGCCACAGTTATTTAGCTCCCCCAGTGACCATCTCCATGTCTCCATACCCAAAGAAAATTTCCCAAAAGGCTACCTCCTCGCAAGCATTCCCGCAGGTGCCCAAAAAATCTACCCAAGCCAGCCCTTCCGACCCGTAGACCTCGCCATCGTACTGCTCATCTCATCACATCCCACCGCGGCAGCAGCATTTTTCACGCCCAACGCGTTCCGCACAAGCACAGAAGACACTCGATAAACCCAACGGACATGCACGTGAAAAGCGCCTGTGCGTCCCCTAAACAGACCATCGACGACGCATCTTCTTGCATATAACAGCGTTGGCGCTTCTTTGTGCACAAGCTGTCCCCTTATTCAATGGTAAGGAACCGACGACTACGACGAAACGGGACCTTCGTGATGTCGACAGCCGTCATCGGCGTCGATTTTCTCATAATAAACGCCTTCCACACCAATCGGACTCTTCAGGTCCCATCCCATATATGCGCTCGCATCTACACCCACTGCATGGGACGTTGCGGCATGCACATCCATGACGATAGATACATTTCCGAAACTGCGCGCGAGAACGTTCCATATCAATGGTTCTGTGTACCGTATAGCATGGATGGACGAGGGAGCAGGGCTGATATGGCGGCAAGTACAATCCCTACCAATCACTTCATTACGTGTTGCACTCTTTGGTCTCATCCCTCACCAATGCACCGGTTTTCCCACGGAGTTTACAGAGCACTCTGCACTGTGCTTTTGACCGAATATCTACCTCGATCTCTGGGCGGAGCCATGTAGACCATTGATATGACAATTGCTCTGGCGAATGGGGCTAGCCTACCGAAGGATCAGAATAGTAAGGTCGGGGAAACTGATGAAGGGACAAGCCCGGATGCATATCACATATTTAGGGACGAGCTGACAACGTTTGTGATCGACCTATTGAAACTGGTGAGGAACTGCGGAGGTGCGACCACGTTTGTAGGAGTATCCTTCGAGGTATGTATTTCTCCGCATAACATTGTTCATGCCGACTTATAGCCCGACGCACAAACAGACAGAATGCAACATCGTGCACAGCCGTGCACTGCGTCGTTTTGACTGCCTTCACGTCTGTACTCGTCAAAACGGCGCTCCACGGCGAAGACGCCAAGCTATCCTTCCACGGCGTACTTTACGTATACACATTCGCCTACGCATTAGCTGGGGCCGCATCCTTTCCTGCACACCCTCAACGGCTCCCAGCACAGCGCTTGAACCACCGGCGTAAGCGTCTCGTTTTCCCCTCATTGCCTAAGAAAGTGCCATCTAGCGCCCTGCCCGTTCTCATCACCCGCCGGTCACGACGAAGCACACACGTCAGAGGTACTTAGACAGCATGAATTTGGGAACGCGATGGATCTAGAAGGACAATGTGTGGGTGGGAAAGAGGGAGTGATATATTAGACATGTGATAAGGGCTCTGCTAGATAACATAAAAATTATCGTAGTTCGGCGATTCTGTGTATCCCCCAGCGCGAGCACGGATACACATACCGAAGTTCGTAACTCGGTCCCAGGTGGGTGGACCGGGTAAAGAAGCTGGATCGTTGAAGACAAACTCTGATAGGATGTACATACTAAGCTACAAGTACACAAACGCATGAACAAAAGTACCTAACGGCAGTGACAGTCTGAACTACTATGACCTGACCTGCGACAAGTAGACCCGCTTATACCTAATCGTGGGAAGAGTAAGGCTTCAGTGGGAAGGACGACTACATATCACCCCAGCATAGGCGTACGTGTAGTTGTAGGACGTGGTTTTCGGTACTTCAAACTAACATTCTCCTGCAGAGATATTAGAGCCTTGTGTACCAGCCTCCATAGCATCCTGAACAGCGTCCTGTTCAGCATCCTGTATAGCATCCTGTATAGCACCCTGCATAGCACCCTGTATAGCACCCTGTATAGCACCCTTTGTACCAACAACCTCTTTACCGTCGATTTTGTCCCCAGACTGCGAACTATGGCCGTATATGGTAGTACAGCGATTACCAGCTTTTCTGAGGCTAGAAGAATTAGAAGATTTTACAGAACCGATCACTTTCAGTAGTTCCGGATGACGACTGGATAGCCACATCACTTCCAGGACCCCGAAGGAGGATAGTTGCACGGTGGGGTCAGCTGGCTGGCTACGGATCATGTAGCAAGACAATGCCAGTGAAAGGACGGAATTAAACAGGCCGATGGAGACCTATCGCACGAGGGTGTAAAGAAGAAGATATATCAGTTAATACCCGAAGTAGACGTGGTAAATGTACCGGCGTGACATTTATCTGCAATCATGAGTGGAAGTTCGGTGACTGAGAAAGAGATCGAATGCTCACAGTCAGCTGGTATTGGATTGAAGCATCGGGCGAATTAGGCACGAACAATGTGATGCTCATTAAAGTGCACGAGGTGACATGGAGTGCGGAAATTCCCCCAAAATAAAGTCCAATGAGGCGCACCCCCGCATGCAACATTGCTTCGGGACAAAGAGAGGCGGAGAGCTCTATGATAACCGCTCCATGCAACAGTCTTGTCATGGATTTCTGTCAGTGTTTGCTGCCGCATGAAGTTGCTGCGGCGAGCAAGCGGTTTGGTGAACAAAACCAAAATATGGCTGTACAACTGGTCCACAAGGTGTTTTACTAAGGATAATGATGCTGTGCACACATAAAGAAAAAGAACTCACACAACGCAGCGGGCAGAATTTAAACTGGGTGTAAATGTAATGGAAAATGTGAATCGGAAATT